>JANHFX010008458.1:0-39204 GCA_027560015.1 Chloroceryle amazona
GCCGCTTCCCGCACAGCGGCTGGCACCGCAGTCGGCCCCGAAGCAGAACCGGGCCCGCTAAGCGCCGCCCCCCGCTGTGGGTCTAGCGGCCGATGCGCGCGGAACCGCGACGGGCCCGCCGCGGGCGGGGAAGCCGAGGGCGGCCGGAAGCCGCTGGGCGGGGCCAGGGCGGGTCGGGGCGGAGCGGGGGCAGCTGACGGCGGCGGTGCTGGTGGTGTGGGGTGAGGGCTGCGCTGCTCGGATGCAGCCTGTGGGTCTTTAGGCGCTGCTGGTTACGGAGGTACGTTGTGCAGAGAAAGAGGGAGCGGCTCGTTAGCGGGAAACTGGAGGGGATAAGTAGTAGCTGCCCCCTGCACTCCCCCGCTGTGTCTGCCCGGCTCGGGGACGGGGCTACACCTGGGGGGCCCGGGTGGGCCCGGCTGAAGGAGGTGTTTCTGTGGGGCCGGGGCTCCTCCGGAGCTCGTTAAGGGCGAGGTGGCCAAAACTTGTCCGGCCCTGTGTCCTTCTGGTGTGTTGTAGTGTTGAGTTCATAGCCGGGGGATGCCGCTGGTGTTTTGTGCTTTAATTGCTTGTAAATATCGGGTAAATATCTCGCTTACTCTTTTCGCAGAAGTCGTGTTTTCCTTGGTGTGGAATCTAGCTTCGATTATAAACTCTGACCCGAGTTACCCTTATGAAAGACCTTTTCTGCATGTCACAGCAGGACAGTGTAATAGCTGCTTGTTGGCCTTGCTGTTTTCCTGCTCTTTGGCCGAAGAGGTTTTCAGCCGTTTTGCAGTGTGGGACATCACAGGAAGGCATACGCATCTTTTTCAGTTCTAAAAGTATAGTCAGGAAAAGTTAACTTGCAGGCCTGCAGACATAGATTTGTTGTAACCTGTGTTCCCTGTGGTTTCTCTACCAGAAGGTTACAGCAGAACCTGGCAGTTGCATGCCCATCTCCTGTTTTGTCAAACAGAGCCTGAACTGAGGCTTTCCCTTATTACTGTGACTATTTTTTTTAAACAAAACAAACCAATAACTGAACAAAAACCCCTTTAACACATCAGTTTGCCATAGTGCCACCTGGTCCGCTAAGACTCATAGGTCTGTTCCTGGATCCCCTGTCAGCAGCATGTAGATGCTCTTGCATCCCTGGGAAGTTCAGTTTGCAGTCTACTGGACACTACAGTTGTAGGTCTAGCTTTTTTTTTTCTTTCTGTCTGCTATTGGACATTCTGATGCTAAAGGCAGAATTACTGTTTGCTTTGGTCTTAATTTCCTTCTTCTGAAAGTGAAAGCAATTGAATTTGCCTGCTTTCGCACATTCCTGCAGTCTGTTGATAGTGGTATCAGGAAAGGAATCAAAGGGGCAGAACAGTTCTGCAGCACATGCACCTTATGTTCTCTGAATTGCATTCCAGACACTGGTCTTAAGGAGGAGAATTAACAGCCTTCTGGCACAAATCTCCCCCAAGATAAGCCAGGTGTTGCAGTGGCCACTCTTGTTGAATCATTGTGGAATATCAACCCCAGGGCCCTGTGGAACAGGTCACAGACCTCGGGTATTTGATTTGGTTGGGGGTAAATTATTACTTCTTTTTTTCTTCTTCTAATGTTGCTAGCAGTTGTCACAAAGTTATGATGCTAGAACCCTCGCCTTTGGCATTTTCCCTGTCTGCCTGTGATCACCATGCAGTTTGTGTGCTACCTTTTTTTATCTCCAGAATGTGTGAGAAATAATTGCTTAATAGTTCCAGTTGGGCCCTGAATTTTGGTCACTTCGTTAGAAGATTTGCTAAAGAAATTACAGTCTAGCTGGATATACTCGGAGCCCTTGTTTCATTTGTTATGCATTTAATGCAAGTTTTACAAACGTTAGTTATTTAAGGAGTTCAGGGATGGTATGTGTTGGAGGAAGAAATGGAGAACACTCTCTGCTTCCCTGCTGTGTCTTTGCTTACTATTTCTTATCTTTATATAAGATAAAAATGGAAAAAGCAAGTTCAGCCCCTAGGGCTTGTTTGCCTTGGGAAATTTGGGGGTGACACAGAAGGTGTTAAAGGGAACAAAAATGATTCTTTGCTTGTCTTGGAAAACATGCCTTTTTACTGTGGTTCTTTTCCCTGTCTGCTGCCAGGGGTCAGCTGCAAATGTAGAGCTATTGAGGTCCCACTGAAGGGCACTGAATTAGCAGTGTTCCCCTGTACAATGATGGTTTTCATGTGGGATTCTGTTTCAGTATATACATAATCTTAGAAAGCTGCTGCTGACATTGTGTACCTGCGTGCACCGTCCTGTGTTATAGAGGCACCTTACTGCTTTAAGCAAGCCTTTAGTTTTTGTATTTCAGAACTCCAGCTAATTTCTTGGAAAGGAAAAATGTTTGTATCATTGCTTGTGCTGTTTCAAGTTATATCTTGGAGAGTTTCACTTCCTGTAGTGTCACTTTGTTTCTTTCAAATTAAAAGTTTCATTTTTTTTTAAGGGATCCCTCCTTTGGTGCTGCCTGATCCGTGAGTCTTTTAAATATACTTCAGTGGTGGTCACACAGAACTGACAAACTCAAGCTGGAGGAGGGAAGATGATGTCCTTGGATGGACCGCAGAAGACCATCAGTCACCCGGTAACTCCTCTGTCACATTAACTTTTCCCTTGGGAAATAGGACTTGGCTGGTGTATGTCAATAGTTAGTACCCCTACTGCTTTGCACAGTGTTACTGAGAACTCTGCATTGCTCAGGTATTTGAAGGAGAAAGTCATAGGTGACCCTAGGAGCAGATGGTGTTTAGAAATTGTGCTGTAAGCAAATGGGCACTTAATGCACAGAACTTCCAAAATGTGAACGAAGTTCTCAGCCTTGGAGGGTAATCCTTTTTCATACATAGCTTATTTGGATGTCTCACATTTTTGCAAAATTTGCTGGATCAAAGGTGAAAATATGATAAGTAGTGTTTTTACTCCTAGTCCTCTGTAAACACGGGTGGTTCCTGGCAGCCTTCATGATTTTTTTTTTTTTATGCATGTAACATCAGTCTGAACAATTAAACTTGGAATCTTTTTTGGTAGTCGATATCTTGCCTTACAATCCTGTTTTTGTAGGGAAGACTTGAGCTAACATGATTCAGCAACAGCAGAGAGTGGATTTGACAGAACATTGTTTGCCTACCTTACAGTCTGGAGACTTTTTCTGTATTTTCTCTAAGTATTCTCACCATCTGGGATGGCGGCCTGACACTGGCATGCGGCTAAAGGGGTGGGCTGGAGCTGTGGTTTTCATTTTATTAACAAGGCAATTTCTTTGGGCCTGCAGGAAATAGTACTTTTAATAACCTGTGCCAGAACTCTTTAAAAATATTTAAGTCTGTAGAGTAACTACGTGGAGTGTACAGTGGCACAGATCTGCACAGGACTTCCTTACCTCTTGCAGCTTTGCACTGATTCCCACCTGTGCCCTCAGTGTCAATCTGAGTGGAGAGGAGGTGTGAAGGGGAGAATTAGGAGGTGTTTAAAACAAATAAGCTGTGTAAGGGAGAGAGTAAGATTTCAGCAAAAGTGGGTGGCAGCAAGGGGACTGATGAGTACAGTGGATGACAAGAACAGGCTGAAAAATATAAGGGGGTAAATTAGGGTTTAGGGGTCGAGAGCCTAAAGTAGGAATAAGAGAGCATTTGGGATTGGAATATGGAGGCAGAGTTGGAAAAAATTGTGCAGATGACCTCAGGAAAGCCTCCAGGCAAGACCGTGAGCAACCTGCTCTATCTGACCTTGCTTTGATCAAGACACTGGGCTAGAGACACCAGAGGTGTTATCCAGCCTCAGCCCTTCTGTGATTCTACCACCTGTGTGATACTACACAGGATGATACTCCTACAAGGTGAATTTAGCAGGGACGGAGGAGGGCAGGCCATGCAGACTTAACTGTTTTGGTGAAGTGTTCTATAGGCAGCAAAAAACTTCAAAGCTATATTACAGTTTTGAGTCCGAGACACATTTTTTTTTCTCACTACTGTTCTGAATCATGCAGAAAAAAACTGCCTTCCTCTTTATGCTCTTTACTCCTCCCATCAGGCAAGAAATGTTTTTGTGCCCCATCTGATGGGGAAGCTGTCCTCTACCCAGCAAGCTGGATGAAAGCTGTTATCCCAGTCCCTTCCTCTGTAAGACCATCATCTGTCCCCTTTTTTACAAAAACTGGCAGATATGAGAAAGAATTTGATCTTTGAGACCTCTCCAGCTTAGTTGACATTGACCCAGCTGGCTTCAGAGGTAATTTTTGGAGGTCTGGAAGAGACCTGGGATACTGGTAGATTACATGATGTCACAAGCATTACTCTTAATAAATGAGGAAAAATTAGTAGAACATCTTGAGACGTGTGGAAATTACAGGCACATTCTGTGATGACACAACCTCATTAAGTCTGTAGTACCCAGGAAATGCTTTATTAAGTCCCAGCATCCCTGGCCTGTGTGTGTATGTTTCCCTGGTTTGTCTTTGGACACTGAACCAGTAATTTACTACTCTACTGTATTACTCAGAGCCACTACCCCTCAGAAGTAGTGTGTTAAAACTAAAATAATCTGGATATATTTCTTCTTATTTATTATTATTGTTCTTATTCTTTGAATAAAAAAAAAAAATCTTGTGCACAGCTTGCATATTAAGGAAGCAAGCTACTACCATTGAGCAAAAGGGTTTTCTGCCTATTTATTCCTTCCCTTTTAACACTTAATTTCCCATTTTGGTCCTCTGTTGCACCTGCTTAAACCTATTAAAATACCCAAGGCTTAAAGCAACTGGACAGTTTGTGAGCTTGTGCTTGAGAAGCAAGTTCTCTAAGTCTATTCTGCCTGATGTAGAAGATGACTGCAAACTGGGTTTTGTGTAGCTGAGAATGGGAGTGAGGGCAGAGAAGGTTTTGTGTCTGCTGGCAGAAATGATCAACACACTGGATTTAGACACTTTCTGCTGTTTTTTTTTTTCCCCTTCACAAACTTGCAAGAATGTGTCAGCAAACCCATTCCCTTTTCATAATTCATAGCTTCCTGTTTCGCATGATGATATATATTAAAAAAAAATAAATCTCAACTTGTCCTTTTATGGTCTAGTATTTCATTCAAGAATATTATCTCCAGTCTCTTAATTTTTTGTTGTTATTTTACTGTAATTCTTGTTTGCAGTTGATGTTTCATTTCAAAGATATCCTAAAATCTTATACACTGTTCCACAAATCAGGAATCTTTTTTTTTTTGGCAGAAATAAAACCCAAACACAACAAAACCAAAACAAAACCACAAACAAATAAAACTCACCACCACCACCAAACAACCTTGGCAGAAATTTTTTATCTGTTAACAGAATCAAATGCAGAATTTTCTACCTTTTACTTCCTTTTTCAATCTAAAGCACATGTGATGAGATGCAGATTTACGGCTTTGCTTTCAGATGAGTCTACTGTGAACTTCCACAGTTTTCTGCTGAGGTGCTTCCCTTCCCTTTCTGAAATTCTGGGTGCACTTGTTGATGGTCAGCACGTCTGAGCCTTTGCCAGAGTACTGTGCTGGTGTGTTGGGGGGTTTGCTTTAACCGCTATGTCCCCTCATGTGGTTTAACTACTGCTACTGTGTTGCCTTTGCAGTTTAGCATAACCTGCAAGTATTACTTTCTGCAGCTACTGATGGGGAAGGGAGAACACAGGCTCTGAGCCAGACTGTGTGCCATGGATACCATAAAGACCGTGACCTGTGAACAGGGCTGCTTCAGTGCACCTTGCAGTTCTTAGCTCATTAGGATGAGGTATTTTGTTGTGTTTGTCTTGTAGGTTTTACTGTCTGTGACAGAGTTTGTTTCCCCGTCCTATTTTCCAAAATGGAGCGAGAACAAGTGAAAAGGCAGCTGCTGTACTCTGGGGTCAGAAGGGCTGTGGAAGGTGCCTCCTTGCTCCTAGCAAAGGGCTGATAATAGTCAACGCTTGGCAATGACCTAATTTGAAGTGAATGCTTTTTATTAAAAGTGATGGAATGAAATATTACCGCTCTTCATTTGAGAGCTAGGAAGAGAGGCTGGAAATTTTAGTTTTATCTGAGAAGCTTGGCTTAGGTGAAAATCTGCTGGGTATTTCCTTCCCATTGTGGTGGGTATTTAGTGTTTTTCTGCTGTTTCTTTTAAATGAAATGCTAGTTAGGTTTCTTTTTAATGTTCCAGAGCACCACATAATTAAGTATTAGAATATTATTTTAAAACTGTTGTGGGATTTCTTGCCTCCATCACAAAATGTTATTCAAATATATTTTTCTTCCCCTCTCCCCCCTTCTAGACCATTCCATATGTTGGGACAATACTTGGTGGTCTTGTTCCCGGAGAGCTGATTGTGATACATGGTACTGTTCCTGATGATGCAGACAGGTAATGTCTATGATGCTTTTTGCAGTGTTACCATGTGAACAAGAATGTAAGGGATCAAATTTGTCCAGGGGTCCTACTTATGATGGCACACATAAAATTTGAGCTAAATCTTTGTGATAGCATTAGAGTGCTTAAGCATTTGATGAAAGCTTTCTGATGAGAAGTGGAAGATGAACTGATATTTTGCTTTCCGCTGATCCTCTCTTCTCTCCTTTTGTTTTCCCTGTCATTGCATATATTTGCTTGTCTAAAGAGTTTGTCTGAGACTAACAAATTTGATAACTGAATGTGTCGTGTGAAGGAATTTACTCAAACTGGGATAAGGTGGTATGGACTAGTGCATGTGCCCAGTGTAGCATCTGTTCCCTGGCTTAGCACAAGATTGATTTGGTTATTCTACTGAAGGTGATGGGAGGAAATGTGGTAAACAGAGTAACTGAGGAGCTTACATGACATGAATGATGACCATTACATAAATACTTAAATATTTTAGTTTGCAATAAAGGGAAAACCTTTCACAAATGTGTACAAGTTGGACACATACATGTTTGGGTTTTTTCTTATCCAGAAACACTCTTTGTGTCTGTTTGTTCTGAGGCTCCATAGTAAAACACAACTGTATCAAACTTTTAAGTGATTTCATGACAGACTGACCTGAATGTGCTCTGTCTTCTTTTTATGACTAGGTTCCAGGTAGATTTACAGTGTGGCAGCAGCATAAAACCTCGAGCTGATGTGGCATTTCATTTCAACCCCCGCTTCAAAATGTTTGGCTGCATTGTTTGCAACACATTGGAGAGGGAAAAATGGGGCTGGGAGGAGATCACTTATGACATGCCCTTTCAAAAAGGGAAGTCATTTGAGATTGTCATCATGGTTCTAAAGGATAAATTCCAGGTGAGTCTTGGTCAGTTTTTAATCTGTAGCCAGTTGTCAGGTCAATAAGAGACTGATTTTATGTATCTGTAATAAGTTGTTGGAAGCCTTGGCTGCTCTGTTACCTAGGTACAGTCTACAGAAAGCTTTAGAAACTTTTCTTTAAAGAGGTGCTAAGTAAGTCAGACCTTTAATTTGGTATTGCTTCACTCTAAGTTGGATGGGTAGGCAAGTAACTTTCTGCCATGGCTAATGGATACTCCACCCTTCCCTTCTTATGTGCAAAGGGCTGACCGGTGTTGTGACTAGTGTAGGACAGTCCTCTTGGGGGAAACATGTGAGGTGTATTTGTCTCCCTCTGTTAGACTGGAGTAAGAGATTCTATTAGATTGGTAATACCATACTGGTAAATGATCAGGTAATAGAAACAAAAGGTGTGGAATGCAAATTTTAGTGTAGGCAAATAAATCCCCCACAGCAATGGAAAGAGACTGAATCATGGATGATTTGAACCTAGTTCTGAAATTTCTAGGGCTGTCTTTGCTTCTGTACCAAACCAGAGTACAGCAGAGATAGATTAATACAGTTTGATACATTACACCAGACACGTATATTTAATGCAGTTTTCCTGTTTTGTTTCCTCTCTCTTCAGGTGTCTGTAAACAAGAAGCACTTGCTGCTCTACAACCACAGAATTAGCCTTGAAAGAATAGATACTCTTGGAATATATGGCAAAGTGCAGATCAAAACTATAGAGTTTGTTTCTAATGTAAGTTTTATATAGACAGCTGACTTCAGTTATTTTTCTCTGTCTTGCTAAACTACAGAGCAGGGATTTATGGTGAAAAGGAAGGAAAGGAAAAGCAGCTACACAGTTTGACATCACTAACAAGGTTTATTTTTACCCCCACATTTTGACATGTGAGTTTCTGTCTTTCTGTTTCAGTATTCAGGTTAGGGGCAAAAGGGTGCCAAAGTCCCCGGCTTACAAAGTTAACAGGACAGATGGTATAAGAATTGATTTGATACAGGATCTAGGAATAGATTAGACTTTTCAAATATTGTAAGAGCTTCAAGATGAACTCTCATTATTCAGTGCTTCTAAGTGACAAGTTCAGCCATGTCTGGAATTGCTTGTGCACATAACCCTGTTTTTCTTCCTAAAATGACTGAATTGTTGAATCATAGAATTGTCAGGGTTGGAAGGGACCTTAAAGATCATCTAGTTCCAACCCCCCTGCCAAGGGCAGGGACACCTCCCACTACAAAGGAATTGTACGCTTGTACAAGTGTACGCTTATTTCTGGGGTGTGAGAAGAGGTGTTCTTTCTCAAACAATTTGTGCCTTGATTTGCACTTGGATCAAACTGCAGTGAATTTGAAGTGAAGGAAGTTCTGTGCTTCCTCTCAGCTGCCAGCTCTACTAGAGAAAAGAGGGAGTCGAACATTTTCCCCTGGGGAGAAGGAGAGATCCTTGTGCTTTGGAAGGGTGAGACTTTTAGAGCAGAAACGGAAGGTGACAAATTCCAGGGAGATACGGAAAGTGAATGCCTTTTCCCTTTCTTCCTGCCACTCCTGTGTAATATTCTGGGTCTCTTCTGCCCCATACTCACTACACTGGGGGCAAAACTTGGGCTTCTTGGTGCCAAACATCAAGTCTAATTCAGGTCAGCAGACTAATAGTTGTGTTGATAGAAGGTGGGGATTCAGGCCTGAAGAAAATGGGATCTAATCTTTAAAGGTATGTCTACCCACTGATCATTTGCAAAGCCTTCGTATAGCCTTTATGGGCCCCATCACCTGTCCTTGGGCATGTTGACAGAATAATGTTACTTCACAGCTGTCCGAGTGCTGGTCTTGGAGGACTGACTATTAGAAGAGCTTAGGGCAGGCACTGTGGGTTGGTTTCTGTCCCAAGCACAAAACAGAACAGAGTTGTTTTAGTCTGTAGCTGTTGATGCTGTATCCCTTGGTGAAGAAAGGAACAGAGCAGGGCAATTGTTTCTTTTTTTGCCTTTACTTCTAATACACTCTTCTGAGGGGGAGTATGAAGGCTTTTATTGGAATAAACAAGCTGAAGGCTTTTATTGGAATAAACAAGCTGAAGACACAGTTTATTAGGGCTAGGCTGGAACTGTGTCTCTGCATGGCCATGTTGCTCACCTGCCTTTCCTATTGGAAGGGATAGAATCCCTTAGAATCCCAAGGCCCCCTGTGTGGACCTGCCCTGCTGTTATTCCTTCCCCAGTGAGGAAAGCTCAGTGGGTACCCTCAGATGCTAAGGGGTTAACTGTACTCTGGCTGTTAAATGAAGATTCAAACTGTAAGGAGGTAGTCTTTAGAAATCACAATTTGGCTTTGACAATAGATCTTCAGACTGCTTCCTTGGTTTGTAGGGGTTTGGCTGTCTTACTGTAGCCCTAGATTTCCATGTTGACAATTCACTCTAAAAAATTAGTTCTGAAGCAACTTTGTGTTAAAGTTCCATGATAGCAATGAAATCTGTCTCTCTTTCTGCAGTCTTTACAAGGCTCTCAGCCATCACCTCTAGGAGTAACAAAGATTAACACAGAAAATGTACGTATGTTTGTGCAAGGTTGACTGAATCTCCCTATCATCTGATAAGCTAGTTAATGTTGTTTGTTTTCTCTTGTAGGGGGAAATACCAGATGGTTCACAATTTGTAAGTGTCTCATATAGACTTGTGGTAAATGTGAAGAGTGAAAATAATTGAAATAAAAACATCTCAGTTATTCATGGAAAAAAAAACATGCACAGTGCAAGGGAACTGAGAATCTACTGGGACGTGATCATCAGTGAGGTTTTGTAGAGAGAGAGTAATCCTCTTTGCTGCTAGTAAAAGTGAAGCTATTTGTGAATTAGTTAGAAAACCCCCAAAGATAAACACAACACCCACAGCCATAAGCACAGAAATAAAAAGAGAGGTACCTGAATTTTTAAAGGGCCAAACCATATTAAAAAGTTTTTTCAAACAAGTATACTTAGTTCTCCCCACCTTAGGGAATACCTGCAAAACAAAAGTGTTCTGAAGTAATATTATGCCAAGTGGTCTTATGTTAATGTGTGTATCTCAGAACCTGCCTGCCGACATCTGCTGACAGATCTGTTCTTACCCTGTTTACACTTCATAGAATCACAGAATGGTTTGGATTGGAAGGGACTTTTAAAGATCATCGAGTCCAACCTCCCTGCAGTGAGCTGGCTGCAAGTGTCACACCTTGGGGATGGAACTTGCACCCAGCTGCAATGGAGCATAGTCAGAGGGAGTGCTCATCTTTTTGTGAAAAGCTGTACAGGTGGACTCCAGGTTATTCAGACTGGAGTAAGGACCATGCTCAAACTGAAAAGGGGCTGGAAGCCAGGAATGTACACAAATAGAATTTGTGGATAAACTGAAGTTGCAGTGAGTGTGGTGATTTCAGTTTCCTTGTCACTTGACAGTCTGCCTTCTTCAGTCTTTTCAAAACCAAGTAACATGCACTATTCTAATTTGCAAGGGGTGGACTTCAACAGAAAAATAAAGGTGAAGTACTTCTCCATTGACTCCTTTTCTCTGATCAAAATAACTTCTAACAACAACAACAAAAAACAGATAAAATACTGGCACTGTCTATTGTTGTGAATTGGTGCCAGGACAGAATACTCAGTGGCCCTACTCCTAGTGTTTACATAGCTGTGGGACTACACACCCGGTATGAGGATTACTCTTTAAAGTGTGACAAAAGCTTTCAGAGAGGAGAGGTTAGGATGTCTGTATGAATAATTATGATACAAATTTATATTAGTGTAGGGATTTTTCTTGTTCGCTTTTATTTTTTTTCCTTCTTCCCCTCCTTCCACTGTTGGTGGTGGCAGAAGTAGTTGTAAATAATGTTTATTTTGAACCCAAGGTGGTAGTCTAAAGAAAAGCCCCAACACAGTGTTGTTTATCGCAGTGTAAATTTTCCATTATAGTATTAGAATCCCAGAACACATTGGTAGGAATCACTTTAGTTCTAAGTGCAGATTTCTAATCAAAGGCCAAATTAATTCCTGACATAGTAAAGCTCAGATTGTGTATTGAAAAAAAAAAAAAAAGTCACAGTCAAAATTTTTACTAGTGATGTATTTTCAGGGAGTTCCTTATGTTGGAAAACTTGATACTGCACTTCGTCCAGGATGCACAATTGCCATTAAGGGAGAAGTGAATAAAACCCCCAAGAGGTAAGTGTTACTGAATAACAGGGCTACTCTTGAGATTGAGTGGGCTTTTCCATTGCCACAGTATATCCTTATTTGCAACTTTGCATCTGGAATCATCTGAAACTACAGCATAGCTTTCTCAGGAACTTGCAGGATACTGCTTTAGAGAGAAGTTAAAAGAGCAGCTCCGCTGTGAAAAGTGAAGGTAAAAATCTGAGCGTCTCATCTACTAAATCTGCATCATTCACAAAGTTGTGTGTCTGTTAAGGGCTTCTGTTGTGCAAGGCACACAAGCACACATGCTGTACAAAACCAGCTCTTACTCTGAAGAGATCGAAGAGTAATGGATCTGACAGAAGTAGATGGAAAAGGGGTGAGTTGGATGAGTTGCTGGAGTGCTGAAATGCTGCATGTTGCGTGTTTCTCTCAATAATTCTTGGACAGCCTCCTTGGGGACTGTAGAAGCGTAAAGGTTTCCCATCAGAAAACAACGGAGTGATGAAAGCTGGTAGGGGAGTATGAGCTATATAATTTCAATAGCAAATTAGGAACAATGCGTTGCAAAGATGTTTTCCCAACATGATTTAAAGGGGGGGAGAGAGGAGCACAGCATGGTCAAAATGGAGCTGAGGAAACATCTATGCTTCAGCATGCCCTTTGCATGAAAGATGCTTTAGGCTCTGCAGAAACATGCCTAAAAATGAAGCAATTAGTGCAAATGAGAAGCATGCTTTGTACATTGAGTGTATGCACGGCACTCCTGCTTCCTTGGGGAACAGATCTTCCCTGCAGCTGCACAGCACTCGAGTTCATATGAATACTGGAACCCAAGGTCTGGAAATCTCATCAACTAACTTTGGATGGATTTTTAATTAGCCAGGATAAGTAATGCTTAGTTCACAGCATTTGTTCTTATTAGCACATTTCAAGTGCTGAAGGTACGGTTTGTAAGTGTGAAGAGGCTTTTGGGTGTTAAAGCACCGTGGGTAGTCTGCTTTTTGTGCTTTTAAATGTATGGCTTTTTATAGAGTTTGCAAGTCACTTAATGTCTTTCACTCAGTTCACACAATTGTAGATGCTCGTTTTTCTCATTGAAAAAGAGGACTTCACAGCTTTGAAGTGTAGCTGTTGATATCTGAAGTGAGCAATTCGAGGCTTCTCAAAGGAGGGAAATAACGTGACAGCTGCAGCTAATGTGTGGGGAGGAATATTTCTTCAAATGGAGTGAGGTCTTTGCCACAGGTTGAATCATTCCTTTGAGTTTGGATAACTTCCCTCTGATCACTCTTCTCTACAGCTTCCCTTTAAGAACCCAGTGTTCTGGACATGTCCAAGATTGTATTCATTCAGCCTGGGCAGAGCTATGCTGCCTACAAACTAACACTATATGCATGGTGTCCCCCTCATTTTAATTGTACGGAGACTATCCTCAAACGTTTCCTTAGAGTCTGAGCAGTTCACTGGCAGATAGAATGTCTTTAGGTAACACAAAGCTTCCCACTCTCCACTGCCTAAGAGAAAGCTGGTGGAGCAAGCAGCACCGATGCATTTCTGTGAGAAGGCTGCTTCCTAGTTCTGCAGGGGAGGAGCACCTGGCCCACTTGGCTCAATACCTGCTCCCTGAGAGAGGGACAGTTATGTGTGGTGAAGCAGTTCTAGCAGTGTCATGTCCTGCATTTGCTGCCTCTAGCAAAGGTTTCTGTGTGAATAAGACAAATGTGTATTAACTACCTGCTTGGTTCTCTGGGTGATTCACAGCCCAGGCTCCAGAACAGTTCTGACTATTGGCTAAGGACCTGGGAAATAACATGGACTACTGCATCATCTTTATAAGCCTTTGGTATAGTAAACTTTAAAAAAATATCTTCCAGCTTTGCCATAAATCTGAAATCAAGTGACTCGAAGGACATTGCATTACATCTGAATCCCCGAGTGAAAAATCAAGTTTTTGTGAGAAACTCCTACCTTCATGACAGCTGGGGAGAAGAAGAAAAGGAAGTTGCCAACTTCCCTTTCAGTCCAGGGATGTACTTTGAGGTAAGATTAACTGAAACATAGCATCAAACTGGTAATTCTGCCAAAAGAATTAGCAGTGACCCTTGAATGTCACTAATACAGATTTAAATGAAACTGCATTTCAGTGTCTTGAGAGTATTTAGGATTAAATAATGGATTAATGACAGTTTTCTTTTTGAATAGTTGCAAGAATTCAGCTTGTGCTTAGAACAAATTTGAATTGAATTGAGTTGAAAACAATGATGTGTCCCTTCCAACTTGGGTTATTCTATGAATTTTATTGAAGATCCACTTTTTGAAATGTTTCTTTTGCTTGAAACTTTTTTTGGTAACAGAAGTAAGGCTTGCCCAGGTCAAGGCTGGGTCATCAGGTAGCTTTTCATGTCTTGCCTGAGCTTAAAACTTAACTGTTTTTTTTCTTGCTTTTCAGCTGATCATTTTCTGTGATGCCCACCAGTTCAAAGTTGCTGTTAATGGTGTTCACATTCTGGAGTACAAGCATCGTTTTAAACAACTTGAAAAGATCAACATAGTGGAAATCATGGGCGATGTTCAATTATTAGATGTGAGGAGCTGGTAGTTCTTTTCAGTCAGTGTAGGAGTATTAAACCTCTAATGACAGTGCCTCCTTGTCAAGTACAAACAGGTGCTGACTGGCCCTGAGCATGCCTTTATCTATCTAGGCTTCTGTGTCTGCCTCTCTGAGTTAGGTGAGTACCAGAACTGCTAACTGTGAGAGATTAAACCCTCATCTAGATTACAGTGTCCTGGCAAGCTAAGTAAGTGTTTGCTCAGATAAATCTCCTGTATTACTGAACCTAGAATTATGAAAATGATGCATCATACTGTGTCCAGCAATTGCACTCAGTATGTTTAAGTTAAACCACTACTTGTCACTCCTTGATAGCATACGTTCAATATTGTGAAGTAGAAATGAGACCAAAATAGGATCTAAAGCTATGGTTATCCACCCCAAAAGGGACAGTGTAATTAATTTGAAATGGAATTATTAAATATACTCTTCTGCTTCTATATTAGCAACTATAACCTTATGGCTGGATTAAGCAAACAGCTGACCCATCAATTCTAGCAAAAGGCAAGGAGGATTTTGATCTTACTTCTCGGCCTGCTGCTGCAGTACCTTCTCTGATGCTCATGGTTATATCAGTTCCTGCTTATAAGTGGCTTAAATCAAGCACGCAGCAGCACTTCTAGCTTAATTTTCCAAAGTGAAACAAATGAACATGACTTTAGTGGTTCCAATTGCATGAACTTTTGAAAGCTTGCTTTATCTGAAATGGCTCCTGAATTGAGATTGCTCAGGGATTGAAGTGGATGGTTGGGGTTTTAATCTTTAAAAAAATGTGTGAACCCTGGTATTCGAGGCAGGGTTTCAGCTGAGATGAGACTTGGATACTCATCAGTGGAATAGAGAATGAATCCTTTTTCAGTCTTGTATAAAAATACTCTCTCTGAAATGAGCTCTTCCTATTCAGTTTTCCAAACAAATGTCAGTCTTAATTTTTATACCCATTTTAGAAGTAATTGCTACTGGCTGTCAATACATGACTGAAGGATGTTCCTATTGATCTTAACAGCTGCTAAAAGAATGAAGCAATTTAAAGAATAAGATGTAACCTGTTTAAGGGAAATTACCAGATTTAATGTATAAAAAGCATAAATAAAAATATTTGTGAACTCTGCTTTTTTTTTTTTTTCACTCTAAGAGTAGCTAAGTAGCTGTGATCCCTTTTGGGATCATACTATTTGTCTTGTTTTGCTTATTATTTTACCAGTGTCTCCAAGCTGTCCCAGTGATCCTGACTGGAGGCCCACTTCCACATCCAGGAGTTGGCAATCCACACATCATTTAACCTCAGTAGGCCTAGGCCTTGACTCTGCTGGTTTGGCCTTCAGGACAGTGTTGTGCTATCCCTACACCCCTTGGCCGGAGGGTAAACAGAGCTGGCTGATTGTGATTGAGGTAGGCAGTTCTGCTCTGTAGTGGAACTCCCACTGCTTCTGTATCCTTCCCTTTGTTTTAAAATTTCAGCAGAAAGTTCTCCTGTGAACATCGCTTTTGTTTGACAGCAGACATGATTAATAGTTGTCTTCTTTTAAGAAAATGCTGTAAGAGCACAAATGACTACACTGGAGTAACCTTTCTCCAGCTGGGATCTGCATGGTATGCTGCATCCTGAACAGAGGCCCATTTCCAGCACCTGATGGGATGTAAGATTATCCTCTTTATAGTGTTAGTTAAAACCAGTTGTATTTTCCACCATACTTTACAGAGTCTGTGCCTTACTAGCAGTATAATGAACCAGTACTTCCTGGTGCAAAACAGGTGGTGAAGCTTTTGGTAAATTCATTAACATTGCAAGCAATTTATTCGTGATCTTCAGGTGAAGAAGCAGCTAAGAAGTAGCAGTCTTTAAAGACTAAAAAAAACCCACCTTTAGTGCCTACTTTCTTGTAACTTCCTTTTCAGTATCTGCAGTGAATTTACTTTTTACTTCCCTAAAAATGATAGCAAAGCAGTTTCTCAGGACTCCAGTGCCTGGGTCCAAGGGGTACCATGCTTACATTGCAGCATGACAGCCCCTCCGTGGGTACAGTAACTGTAGCCCAAGCGCAGTGGAATTCAGTGGATCTTAGATGTTGCCACTCCCTCTGTGCCCTGCTACAGAATTTGCTTATAGCTTGCTCCAATTTCCTGCTGTTAAGAAACAAGCAGTTAAAGTCATACAAAAAGTCCCCAGATCACCCAGAAATTAGAAAGCCAGGTTCTTACAATATTTTATTAAAAAGTTAAGATTGTAGCTCTGATAAAAATCAGTATGATAGTTTGCCTGTAATGCTTGCATGTGTGAAGCTAACATGATTTAGACAAAATTTGAAAACAAAGGGGATAAACTTAGAAGTAGCTTTGGAGTGGTTCTCCCAAAATGACTTCCAGTTGATGAATTGTCTTCTGACACTGCTGTTCTACTTCTTCGCATTCATCTAGAAAAAGAAGGCAATCAGGAATTATGTAGAATAGTGATTACAAAGCTATCCTATCTTCATCACTTGTCAGGGCTAGAACTATCTTCAAACAACAGGTATGAAATAATTATTCAAAAATGTTCTGGTACTGACTCAAGACATAGGCAAATTATCTGTATTTTAACTGTGATCAAAAGGATGGAACCAGGCAGATGGGCACAGGCTACAACACTGAAAAACTACTGTAATGCTTTAGGAGTGTGTTGGATAAGAAGCCATTTCAGGTTGCATTCTGCACAGTTTAAACTACCAGCTACTACTAATACATAAGATTTACAGCAGTCATCTGGTCTGAATCTTTGAAGTGGCCCTTATTCTTTTTTGGTCATAGGCCAGCTGCTGCCTTCACTAGTGCCCCTTCAGAATATTACCTTCCATGAGCTCAGCTAAGAATGGAATAGATTCTGGTAGCAGGACGAGGTAGTTCTCCTTCAGTTTTTGTGCAACTTCTACCAAAGCAAGCAGAGCAGCAAATCGAACCTAAAACAAAACAATCTTTGTAAGGAAACAAACATTACAGTAGAGTTCCCTGGTTCTGCCCCTCCCCTTCTTTCTGTGTAAGTTTGTGAACTAGCTTTCCCTACTGAAGGGAACTAGTCTTAAGAACACTTAAGCCTCAATATCTGGGTTAAGATAATGCCAAAGGAAAAAGAGGTTGTGAGAAGCAGGTATGTTGCTGGAAGTTGTAACAGTCTTTAACTTCCTGTTACAGTGCCACTCTGTTCCACTGTATCAGAAGGAATTAGCTCTGTACACTGAAAAACCAAATACCCCCCTGAATACGCAGAACTTGTTAAATAGGAGAGTCTTGACAAAACTCTGTATAATAAACAGCTGTGAAGGTTGACAAATAAGTCTACCAGTTCCCCCTCTAATGTGTCCCTTTCTTCACACACAAAGAGGTTAGTTCTTATTCCAACAGCTACCAAATCTTCAAAAAAACCCAAACCCCACAGGATGGAAGACATCCACATGTCAAATATTGACTGCTTTTTACTTTGACAGCAACAGCAGAAGGCCATACGGTAGACATCGCTCCAGAACTTGCAACTAGCCCAGTACAACATCAGTATTGAAATTTAAGGGAGTATTTTAGCAATGACTTGGCTAGTACACTTCTGGGGTTTGGGGCACTGTTCCTATTTTCTAATGCAACAAGAAAACCAGTTCAGATGCTGATAACTCCCAACCTTAGGAGAGGTGTGCCTCATCTTCAGGAGGATGTGGTAGTTCAGTGGTTTCCAAAGTGAATCATCTGCCATTGCCACTGAAAACTGAGCTAAGCAGGGTATGAGGTGTGCCGTCACTCTTTCCTGAAACTTCTCATCTCCTCCAAGCATATTTTCTAGCTGTGGAAGTAAGAAAAGCTTGTGAAACAGATTCAGGCTCAGATAAACCTGTCCAACAGAAATTCTAGCTTTGGCTTTCAAGTGCTCAAAGAGTTACATCAAATAGCATAATTGAGAGTGCACTGGTCTCCAAGAGCTCAACACCATGCATGAACCTTACAGAATGAAGATGTTTAAGAAAGAGGGCAAAAAATTTATAATTCAGAGCCTTAGGCAAAGCAGTTAATACTGTCTGTAGCCCAAAGACAATGAACTAATTCCTCTCTTTGGTGAGAGAGAATTGAGGCCTGACAGGTAAAAAAAAAAAAAAAAAAAAGATAAGAAAAGTAACTCAGCTATGAATTGTTTTTGTGTATTTGTCAATACCTGATCGACCAGAGGCATCATCAAGGTTTCTGCTCTTTCCTTACTCAAGAACTTCTGGGTGTCAAACAGGAAGAGCTTGTACAGACAGTCCACGGTGTACTGCAGCAGCAGACAGCTTTTTTCTGTGCTATTCTCAGAGTCAAAGAAAGCTTCATCTAGATATCAGTCAAGGAGAAGAAATTAAAAAAAAAAGAAAATACAAAACTTCCCGACAAGATAGAAACATTATTTGGTGAATATAGCTAAAGAATTACTGCATAGCAATTATCTACTCATCACTCAGAACAATAAAGTGGATGCAATTACTCATCTAGCTTTTAGCTGATGCCCTAGCAGGTCTGCCACTGCTGTTCACAGTCAGCTGAGGACAAACCAGAATAGCCACACGCTCTAAGAAAAGTGCTTGGCCATACCTGTAGATTTTTTTTCAGGTCACTACACATGGGATGGACAAATACCTTCCCATACAAAAACCTAATACCTGTTTTTTTGCCAAGAAAGCAGAGGAGTTTGAGTATACGAGGTAGCAGATGAGGCGGCAATGAATGAAAGAAAAAAACCAACAAACCTCAAACATACAAAAACAAGCCACCCTCTCCCCCAAGCTCACTGGGACTGATAGTGAAAATTTTTAAGCAGTCTCAACTTTGTACAGGCAGCCCAGAGCTCACAGTTGAAAAATGGCCTTTGGTTCCATCCAAGTAAGAAAAATGCCTTATTTAGGAGAGAAAGGAGAAGCATGTTCTGTGAAGTAAATCCCCTAAGACAAAACTTTCAGCAATTATACATTACATGTCTCAGCAATTAGCCTGCCAATGCCTCTCTGCAGTTAGTAACTGAAAACTTACCAGTTTTAGAAGTGTTGACCTGGTTCAGTGTCTCAGCAAAGGGCTTCACTAAATGACCAGCAAAGAGGGTGAAGAGACCCTTGAGCTTGTTTGCAATGCAATCTGCTATTCGGTGGAATGTCAGCAGTCTGTCTTTTAGAGCAGACTCTGTTTTGGACCAATCAAAGAGCTGAAAGTGAAAGGCAGATTAGCTCTTTCCTGTGTCTGTGCACTGGAAAATACAAATATGCTGATGCAGATGATTTATATTTAAAACTTCTTACCTTGAAGAAGAGGGGTCTGAAAGAAGCCTCAGAAAGTTTCATAACCATACTTATTAGAGAGTCAATAATGCAAGCCTCCGTCTTGCCAACTTCCTCTAAATCATCCTAGAAAAATTGGGGAACATATTCCAAGCTTGAAATGTAAGAATTTGAGCTTTCTAAGAACGTTCTGTCTATTTTAGACCAAGTACATAACCATAATGTTTTCTACCCTAAGAACGATTTCAAGAATCAGAAGATTTGACAGTCAGATTTTCAGAGCACATACGTAATGGAAACTACTTTTTTTTTTAACAACCTCTAGAGTTGTTGGATGCAGAGGTTGGGATGCTGCTATTCATTCCCCTCAACAACTCACCTGGGCGTGCTCTGTTCGGAAGTCCAGGACTTTCATGAAGAATGCTGTCAGCTCAGACTGATGGGATATCAGGTGCTCCTTCTCCATACAAACAATGTGCTCCTTCAAAATGTTCATAAGGGGATCCAGGCAGTTCTGCCAAAACAAAAGCAAAACAATGCAAGGCAACTGTGATACTGACAGTGACCAAGAAACATAACAAGGGAATTGGATGTTTGCACTTCACACATTTACTCATTAAAATAAACAAAGCCCTGGAACAGGCTGCCCAGAGAGGCTGTGGAGTCTCCTTCTCTGGAGACTTTCAAAATCTGCCTGGACACCTTCCTGGGCAACCTGCTCTAGGTGACCCTGTTTTGGCAGGGGGTTTGGACTAGATGATCTCCAGAGGCCCCTTCCAACCCCTACCACTCTGTGATTCTGTGAAACTTTTTCCTGTACTTTTTTGGGGCTTAAATTAGTAGAATTCCTGAAAAGAGTTTGGTCTTCCATTTCCAATACTAGAGGTACTATTACGCCTGGAAAGTTTGCACCTAAGAGACAAGAACAAAGCCCAGATGAAAATTACGACTCTGTGTTCCTAGTAGATAAATCAGGGCCTTTTCGAATGGGATGATCTCTCAAGCATTCATCATCTAACACACTAAAGACATTAAACTGGTGCATTTCTCCCAGGTCTAACTTTCCTCAATCACCATTGTGGTACAAAAGAAAACAGAGATGATATGAAGTCTGTGATAGATGTGGCTGGGATGGAGTTAATATTCTTCATAGCAGCTCCTATGGTGCTGTGTTTTAGATCTGTGACCAAAACAATGTTGGTAACACACCAGCATTTCAGCTATTGCTGAGCAGTGCCTGCACACAGAGATAAGACTGTCTTAGTTCTCACTCTGCTGCCCCAGCGAGCAGGCTGGTGGTGGGCAAGAGGGGATATAGCCAGGACAGTTGAAACAAATTTTGAACTGCTGCTTTCCCCTGCACCCTGCCCCGTTTGTTTCTTTTTTAATCACAGTGCAAAAGAAGGAAAAGAATCCTTACCTTCCGGGTATTTGCCACTTCACTGTAACACTTTGTAAGTGCAGGCAAGAGTATTCGGGGAGCAAGCCTTGTAGCTAGGATAGTTTTCAATGATGTTACGCGTAAGCTTATCTGGGAAGTAGGCCCAAATTCAACCACAATCTTTTCCAAGCGGACAACCTACCAGGAAAACCAACAGAAGTTAGACATACTTAGAACAACTCAATAACTTACTTTACAGTAGCTGTCCCTTGCAAGTGTCAGACAGGGATTGTACTGTTAGCTTCAGCTGGAGTTAAGGTGTCTGTGTGCAGAGTTTCACTGTCTTCAGATGACAAACACTGAAAAAAAATGCAAGTCAGTGGCCAGGGTCAGAATTACCCTAACTAGAGCTGTTAGTTACACATTTGATGAGATCATGGATATTACAGAATGATCCTGCAGAATTAATCTCCATTTCCAAAAAGGCAAACTGCAGCCTGCGAGGGGGAGGAGTGGGAGATGCTCTTATATTCTGTATCTTAGTTATCTGCATAAGAAGGTCAGTAGAAGAGTAATACATTACAACCTTGCACACAGTTGGCACATGCTCCCAATTTCAGAGAAAAAAAAGCGATCTCTGTAGCTTCACCTAGGAAGTGGGCAGATCCTGTCCCCCTTTACATATCTGTAGGAGTCTGACAGCTCACCTGCAGCAAGCAATCCAAAAGATAAGGACTAAGGAAGTGTGGTAATGTTTCTGCAACCTTCAGCAGAGCAGTGATGGCACTTAGCAAGTAAATCTCATTGGAGACCAGCTCCTTCTTATTTTTCAAAGTCTTCAGTAGTGCTGGCATCAGCCTGTGGATAACCAAGCATAAAGAGAGAAAGGTGAAACCACTGACCATTTGGAGGCACATTTCCAATCCATAAATCTGTTAAGCCTGCAAGGACAATTTTCACGTGAAGTTTTATGTGTGTATTTGAGA
Organism: Chloroceryle amazona; assembly: GCA_027560015.1. NCBI lineage: Eukaryota > Metazoa > Chordata > Aves > Coraciiformes > Cerylidae > Chloroceryle > Chloroceryle amazona. The sequence goes on from JANHFX010008458.1 coordinate 21,701, forward strand.
AAACGCAGTATTCTGGGTTCTTCTGCTGTATTTTTTATTTTTTAAGCTAATCATAGAATGGTTTGGGTCAGAAGGGATCTTTAAAGATCATCTATAGTCCAACCCCCCTGTCATAGGCAGGGACATCTTTCACTAGATCAGGTTGTTCAAAGCCCCATCTGTAGTTTAAAGATTTAATGAGAGTAAGAAACTAAAGAGATAAAACAGTCTTAAAAGCAACAAGTTAGCTGCTTGAAATAATGTAACATGTTTCCAACTACACTGGTTCTCATGTTTTTAACTGTGATCTGTTTTACAGTAAAAATACAGAATACGGTCTGACTTTTCTGAAGTCACAAAGATTGCCTCTCTATTCACAGCAGCAGACTCCATAAGGAACTCTGATTATAAAACTCCTACAATTTCCCCACTAGCTTCTTGGTTCTACAACCAAGAATCACTTGCAAGCACTACGAATACCTTTATTCTCATCTACATAAAACACACACATGGTCAGACTGCCACTTGGCCTTCATCAGCATTCCTTCAGAAATGCATTTTAGCGTAACTAAAAAAAGAAGCCAACAGTACCTGGGTAGCTGAGGTATTGCCTGGGCTTTGAGTGTACAAGTGACCTCAGCTATACACAGTAAGGCACTTCCCATCACATTCTTTTCCTCCTTCTGTGAAGAAATTAGATCAATGGCAGTTTTCAGAACAGGTACAAATGGCACTGGATTTTCTGTGCCAAAACCTTTGCAGAGCAGCTTGAGGCTGAACAAAGCAGTCTGTCTGTTGATGGCTTGCTCATCCTCTTCCTCCTTTCTTTTACACTGCACAATAGCAATGAGCTCAGGAACTAGCTCTAAGAGCTGCAGGATCTAGGAGGTTAAGAAAACACACAGATTAGACATACAATTAGAAACTCAGAACCTACAAGGTGACTATGAGCAGGCAGCCTACACATTGCTAATCAAGAGCTGCCTGCAAGACATGGCACTGGTACCTGATGTCTTTACATGGAGCAAAGCACTCCTACATCGATCTTTCTCTGGGTACTTCTGCTAAAGGAAACGAGTTTAACCACCTCACCTGGCTCTTCTGCCACCTAGTGCGCTGCTGCACCTTATTGTTCAAGAGGTCCATTGCCTTACGCCTCACAGATGGGAGCTGATTTGTCATTAGTCCCCTAATCACAGGGATGAAGGTTTCTGTTGGCAATAAGGCATTGACCTAAAAGAAAACACAAAACAATACCATCAATGTTCTTCCATGCGCTGTGACATAGTAGCCTCCAAATAAGACAGTCAAACTCTCTTCAACTTCTCACACAGGTTTCAGGATGAAAGAAGAGAGGACAGGCTAGCAATGCTGTATCAGAGGCAAGCAAAACACCAGAGCAGGTTCCAGTTACAGTACTTCATGTGTGTCCACTGGCTGCTAACCAGCCACTCAGTATCCACTAGCTCTGAAACTTACTCAGCAATTCCTTTTGTCTACACTAGCGCCCTGGGCATGTACATCATGAAACTGGAATATGCTTCACAAGCAAAAAGAATTAAGTAAAAAACCTCCAAGCTGTGAAAAGATGTGTGCTCCACAGCATGCAAGGACATAGCCAGGCCAATTCTACAGATACAGTTCTGATCAAAAAAAGATTAGAAAGAAAAGCATAATGATTTTTTTTCTCCATTTAAATTCCATGTAGCAACATACAACAGTTCCATTAGCATAGCTAAAATGTGAGTTAATAGAGAGCAATACTGCCAAAAGGCATTGTCCTCCACAAGACAGAGAAACGGCTGCTTCTGGCCAGCAGAATACTAACTAGAGGAAATAAACATTCCTGGTTTATTTTTTCCCTGGTTGTTCCATCCAAGCTGTTAGCTGTAGTTACTAAAGTTGTTAGTTGAGTTTGAAAAATGATGCACCAGGTTGCAGACCATCCAGTAAAGATTTTGCAGAATCACAGTATCATGGAATGTTAGGGCTTGGAAGGGACCTCAAAAGATCACCTAGTATAATCCCCCGGTCCACCCCAGGTGGGCTTTGAAAGCCTCCAGAGAAGGAGATCCCAAAACCTCTCTGGGCAGCCTGTTCCAGTGCTCTGTGAACCTCACCATGAAGAAGTTTTTTTCTCATATTTACATGGAACCTCCTATGTTCCAGCTTGCACCTGCTTTAGTACTAATCCAACAAGAAATCCTACAAAGGTTATTAATAAGCAAAAGCAGAAACATCCCACTGCTAACATGAGGGCTAATGAGACCTACTTTATCCAGCATATCATAGGACTTGTTAAGCAGAACCCTCCAAAATTTGGCCGTTGGCTTGTCCACGTTTGCTTCCACTGACGATGCCACAGTGTTTATATATTGAAGAACTTCTTCTAATAGCCTAGATGGAAAGGAAGCATCTTTTAGTAAGTAACAAGGACACTCAAGAAGTCAACTTTATTACTGGAAAGCATAAAAATTTCATGAAACAGCAGCAATACAAGACAACTGAACACCTAATGGAGAGACTAGCAGGTCACATCTACATATCAACAAAAATCTATGGCAATAGGGCAATCGTGTGCATTAGAGAATGGTATCCCTAAATTGGCAGCTACATACAACAGTAGTTCTACTTAAGAAATCTTCTTTAAAACAAAAATAATCTGGGAAGGCACAGATGTTTAAAAATGAGCATTTAAGGAACACAGCATTTAAAATAAATCCAACACCCTTTTTCACTTAGAACAAACATAAAAGTTAAGCCTCCACAAAAGAAACCCTCAATTTTGCATCACTAGCTGTTACAGGCAAATGACTGCAGCTGTGATCTGGGCTTACTGGTAATTTTCTTGCACAACAGAGGGGCAGCTGTGAATAACCATTTTTTTCCCCTATGAATGAAGTGATTTGCTTTGCTAAAAATCTTGAATTCTTTTGAGACTCCATAATCAATAGCATAACAGTTATGGTCAAGTATGTAAATAACCACCATCAGAAATACAGAAAGGAGGGGAGATTGGGTGGAGCAACCTTTCAGAACTAAAAAAGTCTGTATCCTATTGAAAAAAAACAACCAACCCAAAATCCAAGTAACTTGCTTGTGGTTGAGGACAACGTTAAAAGTATCCTTGGGGAAAAAAAATATTCTAATGGGACTATACATAAATATTCCCAGGTTGTAGTAAAAGTTAGAAATAGGAGGAGTAGTGCAGATTTAAAGCATACCTCTGTTCCAACTTCTGCAGCTCTTCTGTTTTTTCGCATTCAACTATCTGGGTTAAAGAGGAAGAATGAAAATGCTAAATGTGAAACTTACATCCCCTTATGAAGTTAATATCCCTGTAAATGCAAATCTGAAATGTCCACTAACATGGTAATAACAAGCTCCCCACATATGCACTTGAGTCATCATTCCAGAAGGACATCCGAGGATCTCAGGAAATGCAGTCACAGTAGCAAACACATTTCATGCTGCTGGGTGATGCTCAACTGAAAAACTGGGAACTGCTTCCAGCCAGAGCTACAGCCTAAAATTTGTAACATTTATTTTGTCTTTTTGGAGAATCCCACACCAAACTTGGAGATACACAGACTGAGTGAAATCCCAGACTCCATAAAGCCAGTGGGAATCCACTGGGACCAGGATTTCCATACGTTACCTATTCAACAATCACACAGAGTCTGTCTGGAAAAGCCTTATTAAAAAATAATTAACATTACTGAGTGGTTCAAAACTATGTGAATAAAAGTGTTGTCAAGATATACTGGACATATCTTTTTGGATGTATTCTTTCATTGTCTTTGAATGAAACAGCCGTACTAAAAAGCAAATTAAACCTCTGTTACAGTATGAGAGAATTACTTAATGTGATCAGTTTTAAAGCAATCTGCCATTCTTACCTTTTTCACAAAACTTTGAGAGGATAGAAGTTGTGACATGAAGGAGACTGACAAGAATTTGAAATGCCGAAGTTGTTTGTCTGAGTGAGACCCCACATTAAAGAGTTGCCCATCCTGATTGTTTAGCTTTGTCTTGCATGTTCTTGACTTTTTTGACCCAGGATCATCTGTTGAAAACATTCACAAAACAAATTTGCAGCCAAGAGAAAAAGATATTTGATATCTGATTAGAGAAATAAAGTAAAATTACAGTCAGTTGCCTATCAAGGATAGTCATTCTGCAGTATCCAGAATCATGTCAGAGTTCCAAAAAGATGCTCTGAAATACCACAGGAGAGAAATTTTTCATTTCAGAAGTAGTAGTGCCATTATGGGGCAGAACCACATAAACTATGCATCACATATTTAGAAAAACTGCTTGCAGTGTCATTACCTCATCCATCCTGGCTGAGAAAATGTATTTTTTGTACCTTGTACAAAATGTGCAAACTGTTATTTACTGTACCTTGCAAATGAGGACTGCTGTTTGATTCTAAGTGCTCAAATTAATCTACAATTAAATGCATTAAAAAAAAAGTAGTCACATATCTTAGCCAATTTATTAAAACATAAAAAAGCCATTAATTCTTTATCCCTTAGTCTTCTGTCTAGAGGAGTAATAGAATCATAGAATGTTTTGGGCTGGAAGAGACCTTTAAGGGTCATCTAGTCCAAGTCCCTGCAATGAGCAGGGCCATCTTCAACCAGAGCAGGTTGCTCAGAGCCCTGTCCAACCTCACCTTGAATGTTTCCAGAGATGGGGCATCTACCACTTCTCTAGGCAAATGGTTCCAGTGTTTCACCATCCCCATTGTAAAAAATTTCTCCCTTCTATCTCGTCTAAATCTCCCCTCCTTTAGTTTAAAGCCCTTACCCCATGTCCCTTGCAATAGGAAGGTTTACATGCATTTGCTGGCTCTGTTTTGTGGTTACCTTCTTTGTTCTCTGGCAGCTCTGTCAAGTACTGAATTACTTTCATGATGCTCTGGAACTGAGAATGCACATTAAATTCGCAACAGATGGAAATCCAAAATTCGGTGTCTGCCTCCAGAACAGTATCCTATTTATGGTTTAGGAAAAAAAAACAAATTTCAAGAATTAAAAAAAATACTAATAATGATAAAAAGACTCAAAAACTCCTCATGGCATGGTAAGCTTAATACTGCCAGCATGAACACCAAAGGTAACAGCAAAGCTCTCAAAGAGAACACAGTTCTAGAGGGTGTAGAAAGAGATTAAACTGCTACTGCTACAGACTGTATCTTCTCAACGATGTTCCTTTCATAATTTTTGTAGTTTTCCCCATAAACTGTGCTTTCACCTAATCCAAGGGCCTGCCTACACAAAAACACAATAGGGTTTTTATCTGGGTCCATACAGGAAGACAAATATTGTGTTTCACAAACACAGTTAAAGAAAGAAACCCCAAACTTTAAAGATACTGATAATTACATTATCATCTCTTCAGGCCAAGGATTGCTGTACAATATGATCTGATTTATTGTATCTGCAATACAAATCACAGTCAACAATCACCATCAAGTTCTGCTATAGCACAAGCTCAGAGCTCACTACTTATTTGAGAGTAACCTAGGGACTTATCCTGCATTTTCTTAAAGGCAAGACCATGCACAGAAAGGGGGAGATCAGCCTCCTGAGGAAAAAGTTGACCCCACTTGTCTTCTAACCTTGTCTGTGCTTGATGTTGCAGTCACAGTTTTGGTCACATACTGCTCGAACAGCAGCACCAGAAGAACCCAGAGAAACTTGTCTCCTCCCACCGTAGTGATCAGCTGAGTGAGGATTGGCAGGCGGCGGTGTTCCGGCACGTGTGGCAAGGCATCCACAAACACACGTATGATCCTTATCACCACCTCTTCCACACTTCCCGAGGACTCTGACAGATCACTGTCTTCAGCCTATGTACAAACAGGTACAGCAGCTCAAACACATGACTGTAGATGGGTTCAAGTTCTTTCTTTTAAATTCATAAAATGAGAATAAGCACTATGAGCCTGATAACTGCATTACCAATCTCAAGGAAAATATAAATGCTCCAAAATAAACAGTTTACAATAACACAGTTCCTCTCCATTGTTTAAGGAAGAAGCTTCCAATAAAAGTAAAAAAGAAAAGAAGCTACTTAGCATCAGCTGAAACAAGCAGGATGTTTTAAGGGGAAAGCAGTGCAACCTCCTTCTGAAAACTTTAAGATTGATAATTAGGGACTTGGATTCAAGGACCCCGTAAAAATAATACAAGGAGCCTACATGATCTCAGGTAAGTAACATTAAGCTCTCCCCACATGTAATAATTTTGTGGGCCATAAACGCTTTGCCACAGAAAATTGGTGCTGGCTGCTACAAAAGATTTTAAATAAATAACACAGCAACTAGATTTTCCTAACAGAGACCCGCAAGAGGATGCACAATGTATATAGATATCATTAATAAAATACACCAGGATCACCAGGATATCCCCAGCCCACTGTTAGAAGAACAACTTCCCCCCCAATTCATTTTTACATAAGAAATTTATATGGCATTTTTCATGTTTAAATCTATGAATGAGTCTAGAATTAAGATTTATTAGGTGCAAGTGAAATCTGACTGAAGAAAAAAATGCTCCCTCTGGAAAAAAAAATAGGTATTTTTGTTTTGGTTTATAAAGATTTATCTAAGATGTCCAGATAAAAACAAGAAAAACACCATCTGGAAGAATAAAAGCATTTGTCAAATATTTTACCTTTCCACTTCTGTCAGACCATGCCTACTATTGATATGACCATGACTTATTCTAGGACTAACAACCTTCTTATTTCCAGTGGTTCCTCTACTGAACTTGACTGCTAATTTTGTCATGAAAAACTTGAAGTATGTTTCAAGTCCTCTTTAGGTACAGTTGTGGTATTGTCTTGGCTAAGCCATTGGTAAAATACAGGAGCTCATCTGGTTAAAAAGAAGCAGTAGTCTGATGAACCCACAGTTGGGTCAGATGAGGAGCAATCTGTTAATACAGTTATTATACATATTATCTAACTAAAAATAATCCTAATAAAAAAATACACCAAACCAAATAAAAATACTCCAAACCATTTACACTATTTAATTAATAATCTTACTGTTCACCTTTTTTCTACTCCTTCCCATTAAGGAGACAAATGTACCTGTATAAGAGCAGGAATAACCATCTGCACTGTCTTATTAATCACTTGGAATGTGTAAGTATCATCCAGACGCAAGACATTTGCTCCCATGAATGTAAAAATGGGCATAATGTTATGGAGAACTTTTTCCTGGAAGAGAAGACAGATGAGATTAGTTTATTTTTTGAACTGTGCTGCATATTACACCTCAAGGCAGTTATCCTTCCCACAATTGCCACTAGATTCCTATAAAAGAAAATCATTAGTATCTTCCAAAGTCTCCATTAAACTAAATTTAAATGTAGAGTGTCCCTTAAAGCTACTTACTATGTGATTATTAGAGTTCTAAATATTAATTAGAAACCAAGATACACTTCTAAGCCAGTAACTGAAGAGTGGAAATTGTATTCTTCAACGCAGTGCCACGGTAGTATGACAAGCAAAACTGGCTGTGGGGAGATCTGCAGAAGCAGAAGTATGAGCATGATCCACACTCCAGTGATTTTCACACCCTTCCCACCCACTCCTTTTATATCTGTAAAACACCCGCAGTATCTACAGTCATACAATGGAAACACCCAGGCTCATTTTAATGTTTGGGGGGTTTTGAGGCTAGACTGTAATCACAGTAATTAATTTTAAGAGGCATGGTTTAGAAGTGTCACCTAGCTCAAGAGCTAGTTTCCTAGAATTCACCAGAACTTAAGGACATATATTTCATTATTTTTTTTCATTCATTTCATTCAGTTCCTTCAGTGAATTGAAGGAGTGTTTCAGATTTAAAAAGAGAGATGAGACTCATACAAAATATTTCCTTGTATTCTGACCTTGAAAATCTTGTAAGTGCCAATACTAATTTAAAATTAAAGCTTGGTTCTATAGCAGGTGATGGCAGTAAGATGGCAACAACCAACCCCAACAATAAAAAAAGCCAAATCCCCATGAAATTGTCAAGAACATTCCAGTTTGGCTTTTGGGAAAAACACTCTTTCCAAATCTGTGGAGAAAGTACTGATGTAAATATAAAGATGCAAACTGAGTTTGATACATCTGGATACATTTTGCTGCGTCTGTCATTTTAAAGCAAAAGAATCTTACTCACAAGAAAGCACATGGTGAGATTCCAGCCCATAGAAGAAAAGGCCTGTTTCTTGGCTGATTAAAATCAGACCAACCTGGTTTTGTCATGAACTACATTTCTCAGTGTTGCACAAGACAGGAACAGATGTGCTATTGGGCTACATGTTTTCTCTCTTGTACATAAAAAAGCAGGGCAAAGAAGAGACAAGGCATGAGAACTTTGACCATAGGGGAAGGTGAGACAGGGGTTTCTCCTCATAAACCAGCTCTCTATGTTCTTCACTCTTCCCAATATTTGGAACCTGAAGAGCAGACACAATAAATTTCAGGTACTACTTACAGGAAACATGCCAGCAACAGCACCAAGGAGAAGGAGAGCATGGTGATGTGTCTGGGGCATTTTAGATATCCTGATGCACTGAACTATCAATTCCACATTGAATTTTTCTTTATCAAGGATGTCTGAAAGTAAAAAAAGTATTCACTGATTAAGACTTCAGTGGACAAACATGTAAGATTGAAACAATACACTTGTACACTCAAGCACTGGTTTCAATTTGCAGACCATACCTAAGTGATCTACAAAACCTGATTAATGGAGCAAACTTGTATACCCTATAGGGAAATCCCTCTCCTCAACAATACAGCATAGATTCAGAGAATAAAAAAGTTAGAGGCCATTGCTTAAATGCTGTACTGGTGAGAGAAGTACTAAGAAATGGGTCTGGCAATTTTTACCTGCTGGAATCTTGCTACCATCTGAAGACAATTTCTGACAGATGCTTAGCAGGCAGCTGAGGATTAGCTGCTTTGTATATTCCATATTTTCTTCCTCTGATGCCATAGGTTCCAGACACCTATACATTCCAGAAAAAAAATAAAAATATACATTTGAAAAGGAGACAGAAAAGTAAATTACCAAACTGGATATTAAGATACAAAGAAGGAGCTGCAAACTTCCTTCTACAGAAGTTCTAAATTGAGGCTCCTAAAATGAGTGTGCCAAAACGTGTCTCTTTTTTTTTTTATTCCTAATACATCAACTGGTCTAATGAAAGACATTTATCAAAGTGCTGCCAGAAGTATAAGATGATTGCCTGAAATATGACTGCCAGTCTATGTAAAGGCAAATCGTAAGGAAAAAAGGTAAGTACTCAATCTGCAGGTAAACTTTCTTAAGTGCCTGGAGATAGGGCTGACAAGAAAAGCAATAGTTTTCTTAGGTTGCACGGGCTAAAAGGCTGTTCCACAATGTTTACAGAGAAATTTTAAAGCTTAGAGTGTTACTGTAACAGCTCTGCAAAAGACAAAGGACCCATGCCACTTTTAGCACAGGTGTCATCCTTCTTATCAAGCCCAAGCCCTCTATCTGTGAGACAAAGTCTTCACTAAGCAGCTATGCAGCAGGTACAAAGCTTGAAAAACCCATCATGTTGTTTAAAGGGCAAAGAAATCGAAACAACTCCCATTCTCCTCATCTGATTTACCTAAAAGAAGTTCAAGTAAAAAATAAAAGCAAGCTAAGCTACAAAACATGGCAACAAAGCAGAGAGACAGCAGCCCATCTCTGCAGGCTGAACAGTGTCTGCTGCAGAAGAGAATGCTCAAGGACTCTCGTGCCAGGGAGGCAGGATTACCGGCTCAGCAGGTTAAAGAGCGCAGGTACCAGTGCCTGCGGATGTCTGAGTTTCTTCTTATGCTGCAGTAATTCCAGAATAAGCATAACCCTCCGCCAGCTGAACTGGCTTGTTTCTGGTGCCAATTCTGCATCTTGAGGCCTTCTAAAAAGGAAGACAAACAATCAGGATATACATTTGCAAAGAACATAGTATACTCGCTCAGGGAACACACACCTAAGTAAAAAAGGACAAATATTCTTTCATGAAGTAATACCCTTTATTGCTTCTCCTGGGAGAGATGGCATTGTGTGGGATTTTGATTGAGGCTGCAACACATTTTAAACAATCAATAGAAAATCCAACCAAACTCAAAAAAGCCCCAAAGTATAGCATACCTTCTGTCTCTGCTTCTGTGGTAAAAAAAAAGAAAAACAAATCTATCGCCAAGTAACTGCCCAAGTGTGGATCTGTTTGTCATCCAGGAAACTTCTCTCTTTGGAGCTACTAGTTGTCTAACCACTGACTATGCAGGCCATGGGTGTGTGCAAGCATGCGTGTTGATAAACTCTGACAGATACAGTTTTACAGAGGATTCAATCTAATGGTGATGGTTGTTTACAAAGGTCAAGTGAAGGAAAATACGTCAAACCGAGAAAGCCAACCCAGTATCCTGTTTCAACAATGGCTGACAGCTGATGCTTAAAAAGAGAATATGTGCAGTGGACAAAACAGCTCCCTCCTTACAAGAATGGAGAGAAGAAATAAGATCTAAAAGTTACTGATCATATGAACAGTTTAACAGAAAGAAAATGGTGCTTTTCAGTTAACTAATGGGAACATTTTGATGAGCATCTGTAGGCTTCAGCCATGTGTGCATAATTTGTCTATATACCATTATTAACCAAATTTAATACCTACAAAAATGAATCTTGTTCAACTGTGTCAAGCCAGACCCTATAAGAGCAAATGGCAGCATTAAAACTACCAGATTTCTTTTTTTTTTTAATTTTCACTATAGTTCCATCAGTTCTCAAACAGCAACAGGAGTTGGTTTTCTCCTGCTGAAAGTAGCTCAGAGTTATTTTACTATGCAGGGGAAAACAAAAGATAGATGCTTATGCTTTCAATGCAAACTATGCTGTGTAGTAAACCAAGCTGCTTTTGCAAAGTGTACAGATCAGTATGTTTGGGTTTCTAGTTACTTTACCTCTGTTGCTGCATTTTCTGCCTTCTAGTTTGCTGAACAGTGGCCAGACTTTTGGTTTTCTCGGGAGGCTCCAGTTCTCTGACAATCTGCTCAGCACACACTGAAATCTGAAACAAACAACAACAATGCAAGTACCAGTGAACAAAGTGTCACACCACATGCCTACGACCCCTTCTTTTTTTAAAAAACACATTCCTTTCACGCACATATGGGCATAAAATCCACATATTCAAGTCACATCCCAGAAATAAAATCAGTACAGCAGACAGAAGTGACTTGTGCTGAATTCATTCATCAATCATGATATAGTAAATACCTGATACATGGCTTTTACAGAAGTGTCTTTTAAAAGCAGTCATTAATTTTCATGCCATTAACACAATTACATTATGTGATAAATAGTTTCCGATTATTTTCATGCTATGAATGATATAAACAATGAGCATTACTGAACATAGCAACAGAAAACTACTGCAAGAGGTTTGAAGATATTTCTGTGTTCTGGAGTTTGCCACTTACCCCTTTAAACACACTGCTAATTGACTGGGCACAAAGTGGGTTCTTACAGTTTAACAGCAAGTCAAACAACACTTTTAGCAGCTTCTGTTGCACCATCCCATCTGACACAGCTGCAAAGAATGGCTTAGTAATCTACAGAAGGGAAAAAAGAAAGGACGCAGAGAGGTTTACTCAGAGGGCAACAACATCACAAGCTATGGAACTTAGGCAGATTGGATTGTATGTTCGATTGTGGCTAACACACCCACTCACACACACATTAGTATGAACATATACTGTAAACATTGGCATATTAACTATATATTTTTATATATATATATAGGAATCCTCAGGTGCAAAGCACGCACTTCTGAAACATGCATCAGACATCCTGATTCCTGACATTTTTCACACAGCTTGCCTGGTGGGAGCAATAAACTTGCTGTTGCCAGCCTTTGGTAAGTATATGCTAATACCTGGCTAACAGAAGGCCTGAATTTGTAGCCTCCTTCAAATGAGGCTACTTCTCACCTACTCTATTTTCTTGACTACTTTTCCCCAGAAGTAAAATATGAAGTAAAGCTCCTGCCTGACAAAAAAAAGGACAGTAGACAGTAATCTCTGCAGGCAATGATACAGGTAGTCTTCAGCATGCAAATACAAGGATATTCCCATTCTGTACTTGTCAAAATGCAAAAATAAAGCAAGCAGCAATATCTCCTTCTGGTACAGTGAAGAGAGAGAGTTTTGCAGCCTGTTTAGGTGTTTCAAGAAAATCTAGGGAAACCCCAAAAACTTGTACTAGAAGACAGGTCATAGAAAGAGTCTTTGTAAATCCAATCCTTAATACCAGTATCTTCTTTAAGTGTGAAAATAAAGACCTTACATAAAGCCATACCTGCCCAAGTGCTGTGATCTGAAATGGTGGAAGTTCTTCATAGATTTTCTTGGCAGCATGCAGACTCTTGATAAATAAATCCAGACTCTGCTGATTCTTGCACAAGAGGGTTGCTGAATTTTCATTAAACTTTGCAAGGATGAGATGCAGGAGAACAACTTCATCTTTCAACATTGCCTCAGGTTTATTAAAGACCTTTTCTAGCAATCGGTCTAGCGCAGACAAGAGGTGAGAAAGAATCATCTGCAAACAAAGGAAATTCTTAACAGAATTTTTTATCCGCTCTCATTTTAACAACCTTCCAGTAGCACAGCTTCATTTTACTGCAACATCCCCTCTCTGGCAAGACACAGCATAAAGTATTTTATGCAACGACTATTAAAAATTAGAACATTGATTGTGAGGTTACCATGAGTACCTGCTCATCTGCTACTTTGCTATTCTCCTTTGCAGAGTATTATTTTGTAGTTTTGAAATACAGAAACAAGGCAATTTTTTTTCATCAATTTATGACTGCTGTCCTCTACAAAATCCCCATGCAAACCAAGAACACTCATCCTCTAGGCAGTTCACAATCCTTTCAAGACACTGAACAGAGTGTAAAAATCCGTAACGTCATTCATTTTTTGAAAATGGAGGTATTTTTTGTTAGAGAATTTCAAATATTCTAGACAAGATGATGTCAACACATAAAAACAAAACTGATAGTACTTCCTCATGTTATGATTCTTTACAGAACACTATATAGATTCACTGATATCTAACCACAGCAGTAGATTTCTTCTGGAATAATCTTCTGAAAGGTCTTTTTCAGGAGCATCAATGGAGTTTCCTTAAGAACTCCAGTGCAAAATTCTGCAGCCATTGCATTCCTGGATGGAGCTTGCAAATATTTTATGTTTCATTAAATCACACTCTGCAGCACTACTGCGTATTATAAGAGGTGTCAACTTAATGCCTAAAAGTCTAATACATCATGAATTCAGTTAACAGCATTATTACTAAATGAAATTTGACTTGAGCATTTCAATCAAGTGCAGAACCCATAAACCAACCAGAATGGCAGCACTTACCTCACCATGGACGTTGTGAAGAATTTTCATTAGGTTTCTTGCAATATATGATGGTAAAGTAGGGTTCTGTACACAATCAAGTATGCTTTCCAAAGCTTCCAACAATTTTTTCTTCTGGGATTTCTGTTTTGGTTGTGTCTCAAGCTCCTCAAATAGAGTTTCCATAATCTAGTTCATTAAGAAAGTGAAAATTGAGTCCTTCCCCTGCAATAAAAATGCCTTAAACCAACATTTATTCCATGCTTTCATATAATAATGCAATTTAGATATGAACATTATTCTTCATCCGTAAATAAACCACAAGTTAATACCTCTTATTTAACTGATATTCTCAGTTCTCTGTATGCAATGAATCACTTAAACGTTTTTATATTCCTTTAAAGATAGTTAAAAAAAAAACAAACCAAAAACCAACTATGTTATAGAAAGACAATGAACTTTCACAGGTACCTTGTTTTCTTTTAGCAAAGATGGGAGCTTACAGCAGTAGTCAAAACTTGTATTAATGTACACCTTAATAATTAAAATACCTGTGTTATATATGTAGGGTCAGATACGATCTCTTCTGTCTTTTGCTCCAAGTGCTGAAGAACAGGATGAAGTGACTCCTTGATCCCTCTCAAGGAATGGAGGCATTTGAGAGAAGCCCTTCGAACTTCACTCACAGGACTACCCAAATTAATTATCAGAGATATCACCACTGCAAAAGGAATGAGGGAAGGAAGGAGGAAAAGACAACAGAATCAAGTGAGTGGTCAGAATTTTACTGTATCTGTCCCTGAAGAGGCATCAACATTACTTTGGGATTAACAAGTTATGTCTTATTACCATAAACCTCTAGACTACACAAAATCAAGACAAATCTCACAGATACACAGCTCTGAACTTCATCACAGTCCTTGTCTTTGTGTTTAAGCTCAGAGAGTTCATACATTGCTACCGACTGCCACATTCTTATACTGCACAGAAAGCAGGGTGACATAACTGACTTCTTCAGCACAGGAGTGGTTTCACCTACTTCCAAGCTTGGACCAGTAGCAGCAGTGAAAGATTTATTTCACCCTAATACAGGTGATCATAAATAACTACAAACACCCTTCATGGTATAAAATACAGTCCAATTGCACAAAATGAAAAATTCCTGTGTTTAATTCTTGAGACACAGATACCCTTTTACTTTACCTGGGGATAACGGCGACAGCAGCTGCTTCCTTTTCTGGTATGTCTGTGACTCAAGCAGCGCATGGCCAATATATAGAGCCTGAGTCTGCAGCATTGCATTAACTTCATAGTTCAGTTGATTTGAAAGGTTATAACTGTAAGTCCATAAAATAGAAAGGAATTTGAAGAGAACCTCTGAATCTTTTAGATGTGCCTTAAATTTAAGAAAAGAAAAATGAAAAAAAAGTACTTGTTTAATAACTTTAATTTATTTGGCAAACTACTATTCACAACACCTGACAAATCACCTAAAGACATACACAGGAAGATAACTAAAGAGTCAGAAACAGTGTCTCTTTGAAAGAAAAAAGTTATTGAGTAGATTTTTTTGGGTAAACAGCATGTGCATGTGTATACAAGTCCACATGTTGCTTAACAGATGGCTCTTTTAGTTTAACAAACCTTCTTCTCTTCAGTAAAGTATAACTCGGCTTGCTTGTCAATAATCCCACCAAAATAACATCCTTCCTTCCCTGCTGACTGCCAGGCACTGAATCCTAGCACAGTTTTACTAGATGTTGGAGTGGCTGACCATCAGACAAAGTTATATACAAGAATTAACATCAGAGACAAGCTATGTTATGAAACCGTTGCTATTCTTTCCTTCCCATTTGTGTTTGTCATGTGCTGTCCTTGATGAAACAGCATCAAATTCCAAAAGAGTGGCTTTGTGTCAATTACTGGCTTCTGTCTTCCTCAGAACGCGCAATTATTACTCCCTGTCATCTAAAATACAGACTGCCAAAATCCCTTATTCAAAATGTATTGCTCTATGCAGGTGAGAAAACACGAGATGATGTTACAAGGAAACATGCAATGTCTTCTGAAAGCTTTCCTTTCAATTTTTATATTTAAAAGCTATCAAGTTTTACAGAGCAACTGTTTGCTTTGCTCCCAGATAGGACCAAAACTTTCAGCTCAAACTTCCAGTCCTTGATCTTGTCCTGCAAATCAATGCTGTGTTTTCACCTTTGCTTCAGCTGGTCTATTTATTACTTTTAGACTTCAGTTTTCCATGATTACATTTAATTAGGGTTACCTAACCAGTGGAAGCTTAGACTTTCATCTGCTCCCAGCACTAACATTCCACAAGCAGCATTGCATGATCAGTTCTCCATTTTTATCAGGTTTCCTTATAATTAAGTAACTGCATAATAGTTGGTGACTAGTAATTCAGAGGAACAAATGCAAACCTTGAGCAAGAGATTCATCAGTGCTCTGTACTGAACAGCACTGCATCCCTCACTAGCTCCGCAGACAAGCAGGTCAAATAGCCCCATAAGGAGGTGCAGGTAGTCTTGGCTATCTTGATTCAGGGATTCAGGATTCCACCAAGTTTCCTCTAAAAAATACAGGTTATAGATAAGACATATGAACACCTTCAGAAACCAGGAGAAAAGAGACATCTCTAGTTAAAAGAAGACAATACATTTGGCTGATTTCATGGTCACAAGTAATCTCTACAGATTTCAGTAACAATAAGGGAAGAAGGTTAGGGAAGCAAGACTTGCTTGTTTCCAACAACTTCTGAAGACAAAAATGAATTAGCCTTCCTTCCTCACTTCATTGCTACAAAGACAGTGAACACCTACCTTTTGAGAGGGACAGGGGAGATTTCAGGCCATGAATGAAATTTTTCAGTAAGAACAGGAACATGGCTGACTCCTCTGCATGAGCACTCTGATCACTATTGAGCTTTTCTATATATGCAATTAACAAGTCCTTAGGCACCAAAGTTTCCTCTACTGCTTCGACAGACCAATTTAGGTGAGTTTCCTGTGAATGAAAATTCATTTTAAGGTATACTGACACAATTTTATGCAAAAGAAGGCGTAAACCACACTAAAATGGGGCAATATTTAATATCCAGCCCCAAAAGAGGTGTCCTTATGAAGTGAATTACCATTCTGATTTTACACTTAAAACTGCATCTGCAGTTTTAAATCCTATGCCAGCTCTTACTACCACAATTAACAGTGTACACAAGGGAGGTAGCAAAAAAGTAAAATATCAGTCTTTGTATAATACCTCTTCAAAGGGATTAGGAGTTACTCACAGTATTTTGTGGACAATCAGTTAAATCTTTTTATCTAGCTCTGTTCCAGCAACATAACCCATATATATAAATATATATTACAATCTATATATCAGATATGTATTGTATACATAAAAACTCTTTTAATGGAATAACTAGTTGCTCTGACCTCAGTTTACCATGTATTGCTACGTGTGTGTGCAAGGGGCTGCACACAGAAACACAGCCCTGCTCGTGTGCTTTTTACATGCACAAAAAAAGAGCTGTTTCAACAACAAAATAAAGAAAACCCCAGTGGGCAATACGCATAAAAATGAAGCAAAAAAAAGTAGCAGAAAAATTCAGAAAGTATTTCTGAACATTGTTCCTGCCTCTCCGATAACTACTCTTTCTGCCAAGCAATACAATTTTATGGAACTGCACAATATACTAAAACCTAACAAATTCAGGAACAACACTTCTAATGTTGTTGCAAGGGCTTGCCTGAGGTTGCAATTTATCCAATGAGAGAATCACAGTATGGTTTGGGTTGGAAGGGACCTTCAAAGTTCATCTAGTCCATCCCCCACTGTCATGGGCAGGGACATCTTTAACTAGATGAGACTGCTCAGAGGCCTGCTTGAATATGACCAAGAGGAGGGCATTTACAACCTCTCTGGGCAAGCTGTTCCAGTGCCTCACCAGTCTTACTGTAAGGCATTTCTTCCTTATATCCAAGCTAAATCTACCCTCTTTTAGTTTAAAAACATTGTCCCCTGTCCTCTTACTATAGGCTCTGGTAAAAAGTCTCTCCATCTTTCTTATAAGCCCC
>JANHFX010008458.1:39304-53163 GCA_027560015.1 Chloroceryle amazona
TGCATTTTTTTCTTTCCCCTAGTGAACAAGCCAGCACAGCCTTTACTCAGTGACCAGAAACCAAGGTATTCCCAAACAATGACACCACATGATGCCACAGGGTAGCTGGCAGAGATGCACCAAGCTCTGTGCCAAGCCCACAGCACTGAAACACTGAATCAGTTGGTGGGATGCTATCTTAGAGCTCTGGGGTTCTTAGTTTTTTAATGCTAGAGTGGTAAAATGTAAGAGCAATTCTTAATAACAGCTTCTAGTACTGCTGCCAAGTGTGTGCTTTTGCTCTGAAAAGAAAGCAAGATTTTTCAGTCCGTCTCAAGTTTTCTGAACTTCTTGTTCTCCAATAAAAAAAGATTTCTCCATTACAAAGAAAACACACTCTCCAAACTGTAAACCTTACCTCTTCAGGATCACAAGCTCTGAGATTTTTTACTTTTTTGTCCAAGAAACGGAAGACTTTGATAGCCACTGAAAAATAACCCTCCTTCATCTGCATCTTGCAGCAGCATTGAACAAGCACAGAACCAATTATATGAGTAGTTACTTTCTGTCTCACACTGTCAGATTCCGTATCAGCAATGCGGATCAGATCGTCGATCTTAGAAGAGGGAGTGGAGAAAAAACAACAACAAAAAGTCTGTAAGACAGTGAGACTTCACTACGACCTTACACCGTTATTCATTTCCATGTACAATTACATCCTTGTTGCCTTCCACCATCAGTAACTAATTATTATCTGCTGTAATGGTTCTCTTTGGAACCTGGGAATGCACAAACATGTGCTTCTATTAACTACCCACAGTACCCACAGCTATGCTTGTTCATTCTCCAGATTTTTATTTTTTTTTTGCAGGAAACTAAAAATTCCTGGAATTTAGTTACAGTGATAATTAGCCCACATAGGTAACAGCTTTGCTTCTTCTCTTCCTTATGTTAAGGTAGGAATACATTTTATCTAGATTGTATTTGGTTTCTTATTACATATATACACACATTTGCCTAGGAGATTGATAGCATACTAATGCTAGAATGAGCACGTACAAAGTTCTGTATCACATTTGATCTCCTGCAGTGACCACCTGAAAAGTCAGATCTCTTAAGGTTAGGGTAGCATGGTACACATACCATTTGCAGCAGTAAGGAGGCATCCCCTGAAGTCATGTTTTCAGAAAACAGCAGAATCATTTTCGTGTTGGCCACTCCAATCAGCTCTGCAGGCTTGCTAGATTTAATTGCCTCTTCAAGAGCTATTCCAAGGGAAAAAATAATCATCAGACGCTCTAGTTATACAAATCATGTATTAAAACACGGGTAGGTCAATAATATTTAGAAGCAGTCAGGAACATACTAGACAATTTCTCCACCTTTTTGAAGAGGTTTTTAAAGAACTCCTTTCACACAGCGTGATAGCTTGTTAATAACAGCCAGTCTCCTTCACTGAGTGCTTAGGTTCCTTAGGTTAGTAAGGATGACATCCTAAATTGTCACAGTTTTACTTTTACCAAATTAGTTACAATTAATGCATTACCTTCTGGCCAACCTCTCAGTAAAGGGTGTAAGGAGCAGAGATCAGATTCTGACAGACACAGGGCCATTTTCCAATCTGAAGATTTTGAATTTGTGTTAGTGATTACCATAAAAGGTAACAACCGCATTACCACCTCATCTAGTAGTTCTTTTTTCTCTTTCAAAATCTCCTCTTTGACCAAAATTTTTATTGCTCGCTCCAGAACCTTGTACCTACAAGAGAACAAGTCATGTTGAAAACTCATTGCTCAATCATAGCAATAACATTTCTTTGTTCTGTTGTCCATTTTCCAAGGCAATTATCTGAATCCAAATAGCAGTGAGAACAAATAAGAAACTCGTGGGAAATGGTATGCAAATAATTGAACATTTCTCTTGTAACTCAGCATAGATATAGCATAACAAAAAGTATCTGAAGTGAAAACCAGTTTTGAAAGTACTCCTTAGAGATACTTAAAAAAATTAATATATACAGAAAGAATGTAGGCTGAAAAAAAGGCACAAACATACCACTTCCCATCCTTTGAAAGATCAGCTTTCTGGAAGATGTTCAAAAGACTTGATACTACTACTTTTGGATCAACTTGTTTCCTGAAAATCTGAAAAGTAATCAAGGAAAAAAAGGAAAGTATCATAAAATACCAATCAGTTTACTGTAACTTAATGGAAAATGTATCTGCTACACCAAGTAGAAACAGGGATCAAATGTCACCAATTGCATTGCCATCAATGATCATGTAATAGAAATATTAAACAGAGGTTTTAACTCTGCCCCGTACGCCCTCTTGATACGCTGAAGTATGGAGAATTTACTGAATGCAAAAATGCTTGGTAAAATTAATAAACAATAAGCAAACCACGTTATAATTAAATACAAAGTGCTTTTACTTTACATAGCATCTGAATGACAAAAAAAATAGGTACATTAACAAAAGATAGATACTAAAGTTTAAAGAAGCACTCACGTGCTTCTATTTTTCAGTGTATGAGAATGAATGAACACACAAGACCAATTATACTACTGCTAATAATATTCTCCACTACTATAAGCAGAAGCAATAAAGACTGTTACTCTATCTGGAAACAATCAGTACAATGCATACCAGAGTCCTATCCAGCAAACCTGAGCTGGAGTTTAGGACTTTGCCACTATCAACTGACCAAATGACTGTCATATGGAAAAACTCAACTGAGCACTTCTCACTGGTGTAATGACTTGTCACTGCACCAATTTCCAGCCAAAAGGCAGATAACAGGGCTTGCGTTTCTATAGAAAAACGTACAGGGTAACCAGGAAGCACACTTCAAATAATAACCAAATATTAAAATACGCTTTAGTAGCTACATGAAAAACCATCAGTAAACTCAGGTTCACAGAAAACACTTTGGGAAAGATCTGGAAACAGAAAACGGGGGGCAAATTGTGAGGTGGTAAACAACATAAGCCTGCTAAATTTGTACTGCTCCATCCTGTTAAAGGACAAAAGCCTAAGAACAGGCCAGGAGTAGAAGAACAATTAAAAAAACAAACAAACAAACAAACACAAAAAAAACCCCAAAACATTCCAGACATGTTTATTCAAGATCAGCTAAAATCTCACCTGATGTATCAAAAGATACACACTTACCTCCAAAGAACTTAGAGCAGACATTACAACATCTCTGTTGTCATCCTTGAGACGATCAAAAATTGCTTCTTCTATGAAAGACTGATCAAAGCCTTCCTGAAATAATAAAAGAAAAAAAAAAGAACCAAAAGAAAAATAATTTCCTGGGAGCACAATTTACAAGGTTTTAGTGAAATATCTGAATCCTAGCACAAGAAAGCAGCAGTAACATCATCTAAATGAAACCTCACAGGCAGACTAACAACAAAAGAAAGAAAACCAGCAGTATCTATGAACTTAAGATTTTATTTTTAAATAAAATAAATTTGTTTAATAAACAAGACCAACATCCAGACTCCAGAATACTGAAAAATGGTGACAGAAACCTACTGAAAACACCATGAAAAATAGTGAGGATGACATATAAATAGTTTTAATGTACCGCTCATGTTCTACTGTTATGTCTGGCAAACAGCTTTTTAAAGACATATGTTTAAGTCAGTTCTGTAAGTGAGAGATTCAGGGCACAAACCTTTGATGTTTCAATAATATCTTTCAAATGCTGAAGAGCCAGGACCCGCACAGCTGGCTGAGGATGATTCAAACTAAGCAGCAGGGAGGTATCAGAGTCTTCCAGAAACTGAAATACAGATTTCAGAGTGACTCACTGCATGTTAAAAATACTTTAAGTATATGTAAGGACAAGAGGAGAAATTCTTTCAGCATTTTTTGGTACCAGAAGAAAACCTCTATAATTCAGACCTAAAAAGCATTGATTACAGAACAACGATGTTGTGTAACTGTTTGAAGTTTGGTCTTCTTCACTTTGGCAGACAGCTTTTGGAATATAGCTTGAGAAGTACAGTAAGCAACAGACACCTTTTTGTCCTAGAAAAGCACTACACTTATCTAAGGATTCTGAGAAAGCTCCAGTGACAATGTCAGTGTGACAGAGCACAGATAGAAACTGCTAAAAAGGCACCCCTGCCAGTCCCATTGCATGCACTTATCTCAGCAACCTTAAAGGCTAAAAGAGTCATATGCCTTTGCTCTGCATGCCTTGTTTTTCTGTTAATCCACTTGTTATTCAGTCACAGAATCTGTGCCTTTGTTAAATCAGTACAAAAATACACGAGGCACTTCTTTATGTAGTTTATCATCTTTTTCTAAGTGCTTTCAGTCTGTCAATCATTGCAAAGAACAGCCATAATACTAATCACCTCTTAATAATAAATTCCTTGGTGAGATCTGTTGCACTCACGATTATTCTGTGTTAGGCTGAGCTTTAATTGCTCTTCAGAAATGGCACAGAAGAGCTCTGTAGTCACTCCATCCTTCCATGCTACTGACTGTAAACATTCATGAAATCAATGCAACAAAAGGGACCAAGCCCCCTCCTCTCAACAGTGATAAAGTCATTTGTCAGCATTCCCAAAACAGACACCTCTGACACTGACAAAATCTTTCAGTAAGATGAGGCCTTGCTGGGCACCACCACGTTGTCACTATTGACCACTGCGGTGTTTGTAGTGACCATGCTCCTAAGGAAAAAAAAATATTGATAGCAATTGGGGTAGGTGGAAATGCAGAAATTTTAACCATGAAAAAAAGCTCACACTCATGACTGTTCATGATAAACAAGAACTTAAAAGATCTAATGGCTTTTGATTTTACTACAGTTTTGACTGCTCCCTCCCCCTTTGGGTTGGTTTTTTTTTAGGTAGGTTTTTTGTTTGTTTTTGTTTGGTGTAGTTTGGGTTTTTTTTGTGGGTGTGTAGTTGGTTTTATTTGTTTGTTTTGGGGTTTTGTTGTGTTGGGTTTTTTTGTGAGAATAGTAGAGATTTTGTTTAGAAAGAGGACAAAAGAGCAGAACTTTGCCAAAATATCAGCCTTATGACAGTATAATCAGATTAAGACCTAGGAGCACAAACACAACTTCTACTTACCTCGTATTTGCCACAGCTTAATGAAAGAGAAATAAATTGGTGAAAAAGATTTTGGTCAGCCTCATCTGTGCAATCTTTCAGATGCTTCTCCAACACAGCGTCTAGGGCTTTTGGATACCTGCCATCAGACAAAACCCCCAGTGTTTTCCAAGAGCATTACAAAAGAACATGTATTTACTGGAGAAATACAGGGAAATACAAGGAAGCTGAACGCACACGCACTCATCTGAACCAGCTATTTTAAGTAGTTTTGCAAAGGCAATCACCCATTATGTCTTAACACTGATAAATGATATGCAAACCACTAGAATAAATAACAAGCAGAAAATGTCACGCTATGGAGCAAACAGCTGTACAAAGCCAGCAAGTCTGTGTCCCTGTATTATCGTGATCACAAAATACATAAGGGCAGATCAGTAAAATAAAATCTGGATAAATATCAGGAGTCAGTTATTTTCATAAGAATATTGTGCTTACTACAGCCAACAAGCCAAGATCATAGGTGACATCACCACTCTACAGATTGCAGGTCTTGTCTTAGAAATATGGAACTTACTTTCTCTCAAGAAGTCTGATAAGAGGAAGCATTTTTTGATTGAGTGCAGCCATTTTGGTAGAATTAGATTCAATCTCTGTACCACAGGAGATAAACTCTTCAAGAAGCTTGCTAAAATTAGAAGCAAAAGAAAAAGCCACCTTTTTTGTATAGTACAGTTTTCATTATTGTTATAAAGCACGCTGATGAACAAGTTAGGATTAATATGCATTACTTATTGCAAGTACTCTTGGCCTGAAGTTTCACTCTGTCCCACAAACACTCCCACAGGTGCTAAAGGCACGACTCTTCTGGGTTACTGAACATTTCAGTTTAGAAATCCACATCTGGAGTTAATTTATGAACTCAAAAAAACACGCTCATATAATGCTAATGCCATTGTCAGGAGTTAGTTGTTATTAAACCAGAAATGACCGCAGTACTGCAGAAGAAAAATAATCAAAGATAACTCACGAAGCCAACAGGTGATCTAAATTCTTTTCCAGTGGTATACTCTGAAGAATAGCTTCAAGATGTCTGATGTAAATCTGATTCTCTGTCTCCTCAGACTCTTCTTGTTCCTCTAAGGACAATGTATAATCATAAAAGATGAACAATGATTTGAGAATAACCCTCTCATACCAACCAAACCTAATACTTGTAGAAGCAGCAGCATCCGATGAAACAAGCACACAACTTGAAGGCTGCTATGCCCACTGACTGCTAGCACTAACTCTCCATGAGTTGCTACCAATGCTGTACACCAATGTCATTAAAGTACCAAAGGCTGTATTGCTGTCAATAAATCCAAATATGCTTTGGAATGTTTCAGACCTGCTACCACAACCTGTGCCAGCAACTCCCTGCAGCATTCCCTGGTGTGAAACTGGACCTTTTCAAAGAAAGGGCTTTCCAATCCTGATTCAGCAGTTTCACATCCACAATGCAAACAGGCTTGCTAGTGCAGACACAGGCTACTACTGCATCCTCATCAGCCTTACTGTCCCAAACTGTTCCCAGGCACGTTTAATTCAGCAGGTAAACGCAGATCTCTGCTATTTAAACTACATGTAATGTAATGTAATTTACCTAAAAATCATTTTGCTATTTCCTACAATGCATCCCCAAGAGTCAGAAATAAATTTTACAATAAAATTTTACAATAAAATTGTAAAAATGTATGCTAACTTACCCATATCACTCTTCATGGCAGCGCAAACAAGGTGAGGCAACAGGTAACGCAGAAGAGGAGAGATATCATAGCTTGCTGAAAGGTCTTGCAAAACTGACAGCAGTTCTGGGGTTTTGCACAGGTAATTAAGAGGCCTGCACAATGGAATGGGAAGAAAAAAAAAAATATTAAAAATGTTTGCTCAGCTGGGTTACCAACACTTTCAAAGCACGCAGACTTCTTAAGGATTCAGTTTTCAACATCAGGTAACAGTCTCACTGTAAACAAATGCCGAAAACGTTCAGAGGGTTCCACTTCCTTATTGCCAGAGGTTTCTTGGTGCATTTAACATCCAAGAAGAAAACAGGCTACTGCCAGTCGTGTGGAGCACAGCCACTGGAGTGGCACAGTGAACATACCTGTTTTTGCAAAGTCAATAGTACAGGAAAAAATATTTGTACAGATTGTGGGAAGAGATATCCTCACATGGCAAGGAGCCTATCTATTACCCAGAGGCAGTAAAAGGAAGGGAGGAGAAATAATAGCTCAATCCCCAAAGAGAGTAGGAGCAATTTCCCTTCCTGCTAATAAAAAGTTTCTCTCCTCAACTTTTATACCCACTGGGCTGGATATTGCATAATGCATCAAGCGTTTGCCTCTCCTTAGTTCCCCACACCTTCATGTTTATCTCTTTTTCCTCTTCTATGATTGTGTTCAAGCATCTGGAATCACAGTAATACAGAAATCACTGTACTTATCCCAGCAAAGATATATTCTACAGGAATACCCATGCTAATCTCTTTGCCAGCAAGCAACCCCCCTGTAGCACGAGGGACTTCCTTATCAGCGCTGCTTCTCTGCATCAGGGCAGAGCAGACAGATGGGTAGGAATAAAATACTACACGTACTTCCACAAGAACACCTGACTTGTGGGACCAAAGAAGTGGTGGTACAGAAGCACTTGCACTTCAGGTGTCAAACTATATGAACTCAAAGCCCTTCAGTTGAAGGGACAAAACTTCTTGTTTGCTTCAGTCGAAGGGACAAAACTTCTTGTTTCCAAGCTATTTAAATAAACTCAAATTTTCACCACTATTATTATGCTGGCTTCTCTTCCATGGATTCCAACTTCCAAGGAAATCTCTTACTGGCAGGGTTAGTTTGGCACATTGACAGCAAGCCTCTACTCAGGGAAGTGGCAGGAGATGGACCAAAAGATGACAGACTGAGCATCACTGAGACTCCTTAGCTGTAGTGAGTGTACAGATTTTCCAAGAAAGCCAAAGAAACTTCCAAGCCCTTTGAAATGTCAACGACCAAAACTTCTGATAGGAAAGTATCTCTTTAATAAGGGGGATAAATAAAATCAAATTATCAAAGTGCAGTCTGAGCTTTTAAAAAGTGGAAAAACTCAATTCATGTAGACTTACTTTTTCCCAAGTTTGTCTCCTTTCTGAGTTTGTAGAAGCAGGTTCAAGCATGCCACCCCATCTCTGACTAATGAGGGCACTTTAGATAATGTCTTGCTTATCTGTAACATCAAGGAATGCACCAAGGAAGTCTCCACTGTCACTTTTACTGTGATCTGGCAGATTATCATGTATGTTGCAGCTCTGTAATCCTGTACAGAGGATTTCAAGCCCTAGGGAAGAGATAAAGGTAGATTTCTAACACACACAAATTGAAAAAAGAGTTCATTAACATAAAAATAATTTTCATTCTGACATCCATGGAATCACTCTACCTTCTCCATGTTTTACGGTATATAAAGACTCAACTTTCAAAAAGAAAAAAAACTGTCACATTGGGTGCATTCATATAAAAGACACATTCATTAACTGCTGCACTGGTTGTTATCAGAGCAACAGTCCTGGAGAAAACAGGCTATTAAAGCAGGCTCTCCATCCTGACTCCATTTCCTCACCATTCAGCATGGTAATTCTCTAAGGCAAAGATGTTAATTCAAACTGTGTATCTGTTTCTCACACCTCCATTCCTCATGTATGGTAGGAAACAAGAGTTCTGAAATTGCCCATCTGAGGTGTGAAAAAAATTATTATTCAGGAACTTTCACCTGTCTGATGTTTCAAAGCAGGCTAAAAGTGGTACAGTTGGTTTCACACAGAACATCCCCCTTAGATCTTATCTGCAGAACACAGCACACTTCATCATATGGGAAGGAAAACAAAGCTTCACATACCTTTTGGATGTAAGGGAGCAGCATAGAGACTATAGTGTCTGTTATTTTCTCTGCGGCTCCAAGAGCTGACACAATGGTGGAAGCATAAAACACAAGAAGAACTCTCAATTGAGATGAGTTTCCAGGACACTCTGAAAAGACCTGGACCACAGAAAAGTCAGTTCAGATATCTGGAAAGGTGGAAATGCACACACAGCTTCCCCCCTAAACCAGCAAAATCTCAGAACTCCAGCATGTAAGCTCTACCAGCTCCTGCTGGCACTCCTGAAATCATCACCTTCTAGCAGTAACCCTCACCAGAGATTACTGCTTCCCATTGCAGACAAGGTAGAAGGGAAGGGCTGCTATCCCTCAGCTACCACAGTTAATCATAGTAAGGTAATCTAAGTCAAGCTGGTGTAATGCTCAAGACGGAGAATTGGACAGCCAAGCTGACTGGTGTATGTTTAACACCTCCTATTGCATCTGTGACCAAACCCTGTCACTGCGTGTGCTTTGCTTACTTTGGCAGTACATGCACTCTAGATCTTGGAATAATTGGAACTGTTGTACTTCTTACCCATTTGAGACTATAAAACTTGTTCTCTATTTGTCATTAACTGCAAAAACAAATAAATCCATTCACCTTCTAACACTCTCTGTTTCAAGTTCACATTAATATTTGAAGTCATATGTTTAAAACACGCACGATAACCCCCTGAAGAGACACCCAAATTCAAAGCACAGTTACGAACTAATAGCAGGAATGACATAATTGTCTTAATTTCTTTTATAAAGTACTTTGAGGCAAAACAGTATCTTTAAGTAACACCCTATTGCCAAATAGTTTTGTCATGGCTCCCTGGTTCTCAGACACTTCCTTACAAGAACTTTTGATAGACTGTCATCTATACAAATAATGAGGAAAGAAATTTCCATACTATTTACTAATAAAGGACTCCTTTTACTATTTGATATGTAATTCAAAATAGCAGCAAATAGCATATTACTATACAAAAACAAAGATGGGGAAAACCAAGTGACAACAAATAACATTCAAGAATAGATGAACAACCTTCACAGATTTTGCCACCAGCCTGCAGATGAAATCCATGAAATTCAGGTCTTTGTAGCAGTGTGTTATGACAGTACCCCTTGCCAGTGGAACTCCGGGTTTCTTTACATGGGGAAAAAAGTAAAGTTAGAACACTCAAGGGTAAAGTGAAGCACCCAAAATAGAAATGTATAAAATAAATAAAAATCATCTCCAAACTCATTCTACATATCACTTAATATTTAAATTGAAATAAATAATGGAAGCCCACACACCTCTCTGTAATTTTTACTACCTGCATTGAGACAGTTGATGAAGAGCATTTCGTAGAGTCTATATTAAAATAAGCATATATTTTAGTAACTGACACATCTCTCTATCAGTAGCAAATACTTTCTCCTTAGATCCGAACTTTAACTTTGCCAAACCAGAGTAATTGCAATCATAGCTTTTTATAAATGGTTCTACAACTAACCACAGGAGCAGAGGAACCATACTCTTAAACCTAGTACCAGAGTCAAGATATTATTAATAAAGTCCCTCGTGTTTCTCCCAACTTGCATTTATTAAATATTTTACCCTTATTGGATCCATCCAATGCCATTTATGTGTTGGGCTTTTTATATTTAGAAGTTGAATAACTCTCACAAATAGTCTAGTCTCATGATAAGGCAGAACACAACCAATCAAACTATCTTGATTGTAGAGATGGATGTGAAATCTGGAGAGAAAAAACCATACACAGACAGTTAAAAATTATCTGTATCAACAAAATCACTCTTTCATGACATGAAAGATTCTACTTTCTGCATTTGGATAGATTTAATTTATTTATAGAAATACAACATTCACAAAATACTTGGTTTGTTTTTTCTTCTTCACACCTTCCTATATAACACTGAAATAAGAATACTTGCCTCCTGTTATAATACAGGACACACTATTCATGGTTCACAGTTAATACTGAAAATTCTCTATTTTACACATCCCATTTCTAAAAGTCTATTACATAAATGACTCCCTAGGTCCTCTCTAAGATGGCTATAGCTGGGTAAATTTGGTGAAAGCCAGGCAAGGAAATAAATGCTTTTATATAGAATCGCATGACAGAAATTTCACAGAAATTTATCAAAAGACAAAAATCTAATTGGCAAAGAAGAAAATCTGGCCCCATAAAGAGTAAGAATAGATATTTTAACATTTTAACTTGCATTTCTAGAAAACTAAACTAAAATTATTCAATTTTTCTCATTGAGAAAAAAAAATCTGGCATTTCTAGCAGCCTTATCTATTGACATGTAGGACATTCAGTGGATTACCTGTGGATCAGCCATTCAAGGCACTTCTGAGCTGGCTTAAGCATAAAGTAAGGGGACAGGTGAATCAGGAACAATGAAATATTCTTATTCAGCTGCTGGTTTACTGCTTTAGACTGAACACTGCGTTCGAGGCCTTTGGATGTAGAACTAAACAAACTGGACTGGAACACTTCAAAAGAAGGATCAATACCCATCAGCTCTTCTAAGCCAGTGCATCCTGCGGAAAAAAAATAGACGAATGCTTTAATACAAGTTTTATTCACCACTCTTACTCACCTACCTCCTCACTGGCATATCCAACTTCTTTGCTATACCGGTATATGTCATCCTGACTAAGCAAACCAAACAGTTCACAGGTCTATGACCAAAACTTCTTCTAGTTAAAGTATTTCTTACCTGATGAAGGAAAAGAACATCATCATTAAGAAGCATCAGCAGTGTGCACTGGCAGTACTGACAGCCAGCAGCATCCCAGGCTGTATGAGTGAGAGCACAGCCAGCAGGCTGAGGGAGAACTTCCCCCTCCATTTGTGAGATTGCGTCTGGAGTACTGTGTGTAATTTTGAACTCCTCAGGAGAAGAAAACCATTGCCATATGGGCAGAGGAACACCAGTATGGTTAGGGGACTGGAAGATAACATACAAGGAAGAAGGAACTGGGTTTGCTCAGCCTGGAGAAGAGAGAGTCAAAAAGGAAATCTTCATGTTGTCTGCAACTACTTAATGAAATATAGTGCAGGTTAACAGGGAGATGGAGCCAGACTCTTCTCAGAGAGGCCCAATGGAAGTATGGGAGGCAACAGATTCAAGTGGGAACGCAAGAAATTCCAAGTCAATATGTGGATGGATTGTTTTGTTGTTTTTTTCTTTTAATATTAGGATGGTCAAATGCTGGATCAGAGACCACAGAACCTCCAACCTCAAACTCTGCTGAACACAGGCCTGAGTGACCTGTGCTAACTAGCCCTGTGCTCAATTGGGCTAGCACCAAATGACCTTCAGAAGTGCCTTTCAACCAAAATTATTCTAAGATTTTATGGATGAAACAAGCAAAGGTACCTCTTTGAATAAATTAAAATACAATTTTCCATGCACATCACTGGAGAACCACTGGAATTATTTCTTTATTTTACATGAGCTGCTAAATCTTAATGGCTAAGCACAGAGCAGACAACTTCTGGTAAAATGAAGAAACCAGGCAGCTGGCTGAAATATGGAAGAAATAAATTATATGCAGCAGTTCTGTAGTAGCTACTTAAGAAACTGAAAAATACTCTGCGTTGCATCAAAGATACATGTATCTACAATCTTCTTACTTAAAAGTGACATATGCTACCAATCTTTCTGATTTTAGAAAACATCTTTCTTATTCTAGAAGTGTCACATTCCTGGGGAATGTTCTCTAAGAAAATAGGAATAGCTAAGCACAAAGGATTTGAAGTGTGCAAACACAGCAATGCCTTCTACCACTTCACATTATTTGTGGCCATAATGTTACCAAAGAGCTGGGTGTTTCCATGAAAGCACAGAACTCAGGCTGGAAGGGACCCTGGCAGATCTCTACTCCAAAGTCCTCCTCAAAGCAGGAATAACCCTGAAATTAGATCAGGTTGCTCAGGGCATTATCCAGTTGGGGTTTTCAAAAGGATGGGGACTGCAACTTCTCTGGGTAACCTGTTCAGTTGTTCTCATGGTGAAAAAGCTCCTCCTTATATCCAGATTGAACCTCTGTTGTTTCAGCTTATGCCCAGTGTCTCCTGTCCTCCAGACATACATTCCTTTGGACAGCCTGACCCTGAAATCTCCACACAGGTATTGGCAGGGTGCTCCTGGACCTCTGAAAACCTTCTCTTCTCCAGACTGAGTAAGACCAGAGATGTTCTTCCCACCAACCTCCCATTACAGGAAAAATTCTCCAGCTTTTGACCACCTTGGGGCTCCTGACTCCTCCCAGTCACCCTACCCTTGACGCGCCATGTAAATGTGCTCCAAGAGAACCTGCTTCATGATCTTCCCCTGCCCCGTAGAGATGCCAACTGGCCTGTGGTTTCCTGAATTATCTTTTTGCCCTTTACAATGAGTTTGCCTTTCGCACCTATTCTCCTCCAGCCACTTTTTCTTGGAGGGATGATTTTTAAACCCACTGTGATCTAAACAGCCGAACTCACCGATGGCGAAAAACGTGTCCCTGTCAATAGCAGCAGCTTCCTTGCAACTGAAGAGCAGTGACGCTGCTTCGCTGCGGTTGAGAAGACTGGGATCGTTCTGTGGAAGCGACAGGCGCTTCAGCTGCTCTGCCAGGGACGTCATGGCTTCGTGTGGCGAGGGCAGGAGCCTCCACAGAAACCTAGGAGAAGAAAACGGCAGCAGGCCCACGGATAAGGCGGCTGCACGGGGGACACGCCGTCTCCCTTCCCGCCCCTCCCGGCGCAGGCCCCGCTACCAGCCATGAAATTTTGCTACAAATATTTTACCTTCAGTATTTTAAGAATTTTAATGGATGCGTGAAGCACTTCAATAATAT
>JANHFX010008459.1:0-52662 GCA_027560015.1 Chloroceryle amazona
GTCGCGCCGCCTACATGGGGGGAGAGCAGCCGGGGCAAGGCCACCGAGCCGCCCGGAACGCCTCGGGATGTGTTTAAATAAGTAAACTCCCCCCGCGTCAGTGCCTGAAACGACTCCATGTGTCTGTCCCTCGCACGCCACACGCGGAGCAGTGCCACGGTCGGACCCCTGAGGCTGTCCGGGGAGCGCCGGGGAGCTCCCTCCCAGCTGCTGCGAAACGCAAGGTCACGGGCTGTTGGTGGACGCAGAGCCCAGGAAAAAGCCGAGCGGAGCCCCTTTGTCATTACGCTCGTTCGAGAAGGGCACTCTTTCTAGAATGAGAGTAAAACTCCTATAAAACTGAATCAAGAGGAAAGGAGGCACTTGTGCTAAGCTAACGTGTAAATTGAATGCCAAGTGACAGTTGGCAAGTAATGCTGGCGTTGGTGACCTCTGTGTATTACCAACAGTGTCACCTGGGGGAAACCGTGACACAATTAAACCCACCTGTCAGAGCATTAGATGGTTTGGAGGAGAAAGCCCTGGTGCAGTGCACGTTGTGAGTGTTGGGGCCGGATCTTTGTGAACAAGTCCACCTTTAAACTATGAACTTGAGCGAAAGGTGCTGAAGTTCAGTACTTAAAGACGTAAACAGTAGTATCGTGGAAGCCACATAAGAACAAGCGTGATGTGCATGTAGAGGTAGGTATTCTGGAGTGTAAAGACTTGACTTTCCTTTACCTCTGGATAAGTTTACAAGTCCTAGCTGGTGCTGCAGTGCTCTCCTGTAGCTTTCTAAAAACACTATACACTGAATTGCCAGATGCTAACTCATTCATGTGATTTTGGAGCTGTGGTTGTAACTTTGATAGATGCTTTTTAAAATTACTTGAGGACTCGTATATTCATGGATAAATGAATATTTTTCCAAATTTCACTTCTTGCCTTGTTCACTGTGGGCAAAAGATAGGGGAACTACTTCCAAGTCATGTGATGTTTACTTCAGGGTTTTTTTAGCAGTTAATGTTCACACCTACAATGTTAAAACGACATATCCCAGGGGCTATTTAATAATCAAGTTTTCTATCACTAAGATCAATGGCTGTTATCATTGAGATTTGAAGTTGCGGATTCATCTGAGTTACGAAAAAGAAACCTGAGAAATAAGGAGCATGACCAGTCTGCTTCCTAAGAAATTAGATTCATTAGTCTAACTTCCTGGACCTTCTACAAATCAGGAATAAACTGCCAGAGAAAGAATCAGTAGAGGTTGGAAACAAATCCTCTCCTCGTACCTGGATTAATAGCACAGGATTTTGTAGCTAATACCATAGTGTCAAATTTGTGCTGATCTCATCTGGAGTGAGTCTTCTTCGCTATGTGTATCTGCAGAGTCATCTGCTTGCTGAGCTTGTTCCTTGGCATGCTGCTGCCTGTTACCTGCCTGGACACTATGACTGCATTAGTGAAAAATTAGTGTCCTTCTGAAATGCAGGACAAGGCCAGACCTTGTAATCCGCTAATCTGGAAGGTTTTAAAAGTCCTGCTTTGTCAAGGGTAGGTTGAGGGACGCGTGGGTTTCTGTCTCGGGTGTTTGCAGCTGTGTATTTACTGAGGGATCAGATGAAAAGGGAGGGAAGTGGCTGTATTAGCGTGGGCTGGTGCAATGTTTGCTGCTCTGAGACATGATGCCTTTTCTTTACAAATATAAATAAAATACTTTTAACCCTCCCCCCCCCCTTTTATTGCCCCCATGCCTATAGAAGTGCAGATAACTATACCCTGCCTTGGTGGGTTTAGTGCAAATAATTGCATCATGGCCTAAGAGGGAATGTGATGCTATGTGATCACATAAATCCTTGTGATGAATATATTGTAGAAGAGATTACAGCAAGCAATATAAAACAAATTTTATCTCTCTCCTGTATTTTACAAAATGCTTATATGGTGTTTATTTTAGATTTTATCTAATCATATAGGAAAAAATATCAGTTCATATCAAATTCATTATGATGATGTTCACCCCAAAGCTTCTAGTAGTGTCTGTTTTGGCTTAAATTAAGCCAGTTCCCCGTGAGTTTAGGGCAAATAGAAAAGTAAAGTCTTTGCCAAAGAATGACCACTTGGGATCTGTAACGCATTTTAAGTGTACCTGTTATGTAATTTGGATTACTCTTTCTGCTCACTAAATCTGTATGCAACTACCAGAGAAATCAGAGAAATGAGCAGTGCAATTCCATGAGCAAGAACTGGTTTTTTTTGTTGTTGTTGTTGTTTCCATTAATTTATTTTCTTGTTTTAATTTATTAAATTAATGCATTTTAAATGATCTGTAATTTTCCAATTGTTCTGAGCAGGATGAGGAAGAGACTCTTAAAATTCCAGGGGGCTTTTTTTAGCGAGGGTATTGAAATAACTCTGAGTGGTTTCCTTTACAACTTTATAGGTCACCACCCTTCCTCTCTGAAATTGAAAACGTATCTTTTCCTTAACTTGTTGAACAATGCTTGCAGTGCACTGGTATTCTATGGCCTGCTGCAGTAATTAAATTATACTATAACTGGCTTGAAGGAAAAAGATTTAACCTACTCTGTGTGTATGCGTAGGATATATACATGGTATCCATTTTTATTTGGCATTAGTAGTAAGAAGCTTTGGGAAATAGATTTGAAAGGATTGGCATATATTTTGCTGGACATGCGTGTAATATAAATGAAATTTCACTTTATATCCAGTGGTGACTTGATGTATTTACACTATCTTACATCTCTGTAGAGTAAGGGGGATTTCTCCTGTGACAGTGAGACTCCACCAAAGGACACCTCTGCCTTATTTGCCACTCTTGGCTTCTATGTCATGACTTTCGGTTTATTACAAGAATTAAATCTGCTTCATATTAGAGCTTGCAGCATCTGAATTAAAAATTGACATTCACTTTAACTTTCCAGTAAAATTACCACAAATTCTGTGTCAAAAGGATATGACTTTCTGACCTTCTGCAAAATACTGAAGAGTGACCACCATTGCCATTTGAGCACATTGGATGGAGCTGGTTTATTTATCTTTCTAGCAAATCATAAAGCCCAGTGACAGAACAGCAAAGTAGCAGGTTGCTGGTGTTACAAATAAATCACTTAAAAGTGATTTTGTTTAAGGGAAGCAAAATATATTCCCAGATTTTGGGGTTTTTGAAGAAGCTTTTATCATCTTAGACAGAAACATCATATAAGCATTTAGGGGCTAGTTCTTTTGCTGGTGTAGATAAACACAGCAATAACAACTGCCAGGAATTTTTGATGGTAATTTAACAGACAAGAAATCTTCATAACTGATCTTTGTTGTTATTGGAAGGCAAAGTTAGGATATACCACTATAATGAGAGGGACCATCCAATATATTCACTAGAGTCCTACCAAGAATTGTTTTTAAATTAGTTTAGGAGAGGGTGGGGAAAAAAAAAGAGCTGCAGCACAATCAAGCAAGCTCTGTAAAAACCTTTTTTCCAGTAATCAGAAAAATGTCACTCAATGTACAAATGCTTCATTGTGTAGCAAGAATGCAGTAAAGGCAATTTTATAAGCAATGCCCTTGTTTTTCGGTGTCAGAGTAGTGTATGTATCTGAGATTGCAGTTGTTGTGTCCAAACATTGGATTTTTTTTCCCACCACATGTTCACGTTAGAACAAATTTCCACTGCATCTAGTTGGACTTTTCAATGAGCATAGTAGGAAAACTGGGCCTAAGGGATATATTTCTGTGGTGCAAGTCTAGCTATTATATTGCTTTATCATTGTCACACCTGATTAGATTAGGCATTTCTGACAACTAAAATTGTGTCTTAATAAGCAGTTTTTGACTGAGTAGATTTTGCCATGACTTTTGCTTAATTCTCTTTAGGTCAAATTTGCTTGGAAATGTGCAATTAAATCTCCCCTCCTGCCTTGTACCCATACTAATGAATGTGGCATCTCCCAGCCAGGCATCAAGATGCTCTGAAAGCTCTTCTATTTCAGTTTGCCTCGTTCCTTTTATGCTGGTAGATTATGTGAGGAGACTTTCATCATATGTGGTGTGCTTCTTAAAATTATTTGCTGTCCTGCAGCCAGGCTTGTGCATCTAGACACCGATTGTTATATTTTCAGTGACCTTTAAGAGCCAAAGATCTCTGGTCATTAGCCGTGGTATAACTATGTGAGGTGTATGTTCCCCCAGATTTCAATGACTAGTTTTTATCTTCTCATAAAAAAGTTAGAGCATTAATTTCTCTGTAGGAACAAGTCAGGACAAGTATAATAATTTTAAGTATTTCCAGACATACTATTATATCTACAAACTGCCATTTTATATATGGCACCTTTCAAAATGTGCCATATAAACTTGAGATTGGGCAGACTGGTACAAGTGGTGTTCTACATTCCTGAAAGTTCCAAAAACATCTGAAATGGTAAGATGCAGAGATCCAAAGGAGAAGGGAGTAATGGAGAAGCCAAATTTTTGCACCTGAACCTGCTCTGTGGTGGTGGATGTTCTACTTCCTGCTTGCGCCAGGCCAGCTGGGGAGAATTTGCTCAATGCTAAGGACATTTGCTCCATTGCTAAAGGACAGAAAGGCTAGAGTGTTGACTGTGCTCCAGTGCACTCTTGACTATGCCTGCTGGTGTTTGGTCTCTGGCACTGCTGTAGAACCATCAGGATTTTGTCTGTTGTCAGGAGCCTTCTTTCTCCTGTGTGAGCATCCCCCTGTGTTGGAGAAGCTCTGCAGTTTGAGAGCGGAGCTGCTCTTCAGGGAGATTTGTGAGGGAGATTTGGGAGGGTTTTCAGGAGTGAGTCCTCTCAAACCCAGTGTCACAACTATTGCTGTTAGAAGTGTGCAGTGGGACAAGCACAATGATGTAGGTTGTGATTGCATTTTCAAAAGCAGAAAAAGACATCAGAAAGTCCTCTCTCACTCTTGAGAAGACGACAAATTTTTCAAAAGCAGAATCCAAACCCCATCATCCCAGTGTCCAGTGGGTGTTATTACACTGTACCTTAGCTCAGTATCTCTGTTTGGAAAGTATGGGTTGCAGAAAAAAATTAAAAAAAAGCTTCACTTGTTCAATTCTGCATCACTTTCACAACTGGATACAAGTAGTGAGATCTCCCAGCCATCCTAAAAGCTTGTCTGAGATCAGCACCTAGGTTGACATGGCACACATTTTTGCTTTTGCAGCACTATCCTGGTTGGAATGTATCTGCCCTCAGATCCTAGGAATAGTGATGCCTTCATCACTCACTTGTTCTCACTCATTTGGGATTCCCTTTATGCCACAAAAACCACCACCATCAACAAATTTTCTATTGAGAAAGTGTGTGGCTTGTGCTCATTGTGATCCCTTCAGGTATGAGTCCTCCAGCTGAAGGCCAGGCTGACTGGGACAGTCCTATGTGTGTACCGGTTTCTAGGTACACTGTCATTTGTGTGTGTGAAGATTAGTGATAAGATTAAAATGACACAATCACATGTTCTGAGGGTTGGTGCTGTGGACAGCCTCAGGGCACCTGGTGAGATTGCCTTGTTACCAAATTAAAAAAAATAAATTCATAAACAGCATTTGTGGTTGCTGTGGGTGAGTCTGAAGCCAGTCAGTCGATGGCTAGCTGGAGGTGGATCGCCCCCCTCCCCCCCATAATGGCACAACATGTTACGTTGTCCTTGTCCGAGGAGAACCCAGGGTCCCACATGACTTAAGACCCACGGTGTTGATAAAGGCAAAGCAATATGCCATCAGAAGCCTATTGTGTGGTTGAATGGAAGGTGCAGTAGACATTGACTAGTGACAGCTTGTCCTGCAGGCACTACATAGAGGGGTTGCGTTCTGCACATGAAATGCATGAAAAGTGGCATGACATTGACCTGAAGAGCAAAGACAGCACACCATGTCTTCTGGACCTTTTCAAGGGGTGTGCATGGGCAGCCATCCTGTCTGGTCTATGAGTGTCTGCCACATTCTTCAAGGTTTATGAATGAAGGGTGAAGTTTTGAGAGTGACTTTCCTACATTCTCTTTTTAAGTAATCCCACAACCACTCGTTTCTTGCTCAGAAGTGTTTTAGTGTTCAAAAAGATGCCGTTACATGTGTCCCATCCCACTGTTTAATACCATTTAATTACCCAGGGCTTCTATACAATTGCTTTTTAGTGCAGGAATTTCAGTCACTGTGTTTCCCCTCTATGGGATGTGCTCGGGCTATGTCAGTGAGCTTGTTTATAGGGGCTAAATCAATCACATTACAGATTAGACCTGTTAGCCCTCAATTATAGTGGTAAAAATGTAATAAAAAGAGATGGAGAGTTAACCAATGATACAATTTGGGGGTCATTTTTTCCTTCAAATGCAGTAAAGCCTTTTAAAAAAGACATGCCTAAGTGTTTTGATTCCTTATTCATTTTAGATTTTCACAGTGGGGGGAACAAGATTGAAAATTCTGAGTAACAAAATGTTTTAAAAAAGTGTTTCCAGTAACAGTAGAAAAATACATAAAGAAAACAAAGCTGTTCTGTTTCAAGTCTTTATGTGAAAGTTCAGGCCACACTCTCTAGATTCATTGCTACTAGCTGTAGTTAGATGGCTACTTAAATACTGTGGTTTCTTCATGCTGTTTCCTCCATATTCTATGTGCTGTGCTTGTATTATTATTTGGTATCTTGATGATGGCTTTAAAATATTGAGGCTTTACAAGGAACTGCCACCTAGATTATAATTTTATAACTTGTTGGTTTGGCCTTTGTGAAATGAGTCATGCTACTTTAAAAAACTTAAGTCAAAATTACTTTGGTTTTGTTCTTCATTTTATTTATGTGGATATTCTGCTTTTAGGACTTTTTTTTTTTTTTCCCTGCCAAGTGTTTTTCCCAGGATCATGAAATAGGTGTCTTATGCTTAAACTGAACTTTTTCAGTTCAACCCTGTATCATTGTGAAAAACATCTTCTTGGCTTGGTCCCAGCAACAGTCTGATGACATCTCAGAATAGAGAAGTTTCCATATCATTGAGCCCCAGTCTCAAATCCAGTACTCAAAGAGGCCAAATTCTTCAGTGATAACTCTTGGAGGGAGTCATTTGCCCAGATGTCACATTGTATGTTTGGCTGGTAGTTGAGTGTGAATACAGAATAAGAGATGGAGGTTGTATCTGAATACCAGATCTTCTGTGTCATGGGCGAGAAGGAGACTTCCCTTCCCTTCTTCATGCAGAGAAGTGTTTTGTCAGCAACTAGGACATTTGCTATTTTGACAGGATGAGTCATTTTCTACATAGATCTCCTAGGTGAGTCTTAACCAGTAATAAAGTGTATGTTTTTATAAGAGGAGTAAGGTCTATTCCCCTTGTTTTGATTAGTATTAAAACAAGCAAACAACAAAACCAATAACAAAACAAACAAACCCTCAGAGAACAGTGATGCAAAACTGGAGATCTTCACCCTGTGGGGGTGATGCATCCTGAAAGGGGAAGCAGTAGATTGCAGTTTTGCTCTCTACATCACTTCGGACCTCAGGCAAGCCAGTAATACTGGATTTTGGTCTCCAGAAGAAAGTACATTAAATAACTTCATATGAGCATGTAAGGTTAGCACTGCAGGGAATGTTTTCTGCCTGCTGTATGGTTAAATTGTCTTTGTGCACTGGAGTTTTTTTTTAACCTGTTGTGGTCTTCTAAGTCTCTGATTCTGCCCATGGCATCATTGAAGGATTGCCTCTTCTGCTGGGCCGCTGACAGCTGCAGGTCCAGGCTCACCACCACCAGACTGGGTGATCCAGGCACTCAGACAGCTCCTAGTTTTGTAGGGTCTCCTAGCATGTGTCATGGGGACTGGAAGGCCAGCAGCAGCTGCCAGCCTGCCAGTGCTGGAGGGACCTCACAAG
Source organism: Chloroceryle amazona (assembly GCA_027560015.1). NCBI lineage: Eukaryota > Metazoa > Chordata > Aves > Coraciiformes > Cerylidae > Chloroceryle > Chloroceryle amazona. The sequence continues at coordinate 7,885 of JANHFX010008459.1, forward strand.
TGTAGAAGGGACAGCAGGACCCTGCTTCACCCACTACCTGCCAGTAGACATCCTCATCAGCAACTTTCCAGGGCTGAAGCATCAGGGTCTCCACAGCCTCTCTTGTAATTAGCAGCTATGAGGAGCTGACCACCTCCTCTCACCCACCTGGATATGTCCAGGTTCTGTCCTGAATGTGTTTCCACATCCCAGTCTCCTTCCCTGTGCCCTTTCCCTACCTTTCTGAAGAGTAGTATTGGGAAATGATTGGGTGGCCCATGGGTTTGACCACTTCAGCTCTGCCTTACGTCTTGCTAAAGTGCTTCTTCAGCAGCAGCACTGATGCCCCTACAATGCTGAATTGTCCTGCAGTGCAGGACATTGCTGCTGCTGGTTGTGAATAAAACTACAAGGAGGGAAGTTGTTTTGCAGACTGATAGTTATTTTCTATAGTTATTGCTGCTGTTGAAGGCAAAGGGCTCTTTGGGCTGTTTAACTCCTTCTTTTCAAGTCAGTGTTATGCTAATGTCTAGATATAACCACTGAAGGACTGTCAGTAGTGGTCTATTGCTTATTTATGTGTTGGTGGTTTGTTGGTTTTTTTACATTAAAGGTCCCACTAATCATCATCTTTGGTTATTGTATTAATAGAGCTAAGTTTAATTGCTGTAACTTTATTCAATGGAAAAAAAAATGCTCATCATAACAATATGGTACAGTTATGTGGCACCCCTAAATCATTTTAATCTTAATACAAAATACCTTTCTCTCAGATGTTTTTCCTTGCTTTTCCAGTAAGTAAGTCTAATCTCAGCGTAGGTATAACTCACAGGAAACTTCAGTAAAAAAATCTGTCATTTTATAAGAATCCAGTTTGTCTTTTCAAGATTCATCATCATTCTAATTGGGTGCTGAAATATACTACCACTGTACGGTATTGTAAGATAGATGTAAGAGATACTGTGTGTAGAAGTGGTATGGTCTTTAATTTTTGGTTTTAATTGCTTGATAGAAGGTAAATTTTCCAGTGAATAATGGAAATAAATCTTTAATTGCTGTAAGGGATATCTGTACATTTTCTCAATACCCAAATTAATTCATTTACAGTTTCTGCTGTTGCAGAAATAGTGTTTTTATATTAGAATACAGTGAGAATTAAATGGCAATTAATTAGTACCAGCTACTGGTACAATATCAGCATAAAATACTGAGCATCATTTTGAAGGAAAATCCCTAACTATGTGGTTTTGTTTCTTTACTCATTTAAGTAGTATAATAACTTCCAGTAGAAAATTATAAAAATTTGCAACTACCTGTAAATGTTTTGAGGAGATATTTTTGTTGCTCTGTTTTAGAGAGAAATTAGAATAATATATGAAAAAAAAAACAAAACAAAAATATATTCTGATTTTCTCTCTCTGTCCCCTCTCCAACCCTGCCACTGCATTTTCTTGTGCTTGGGCAGGAAGCTACAGGTGCTGTTTTCACAAAACTTTGTCAAGACTATTTTAAATGAAAACACTTATTTTTCTTACCATCATTCAACACAAATTGAGTTTGTTGGCTCAATCAGTTTCCGACTAGGCAAATATCCAGAGTGGTTTTTGAAATAATTCATGACTGGTGTCAGCCCTGAAGCCATTCTTTCAGAGGCTCCATCGAGAGCAGCCTGAGCTCTTGCTGGGATGCAGGCTACACCAAGCCTGCCTTCAGAGCTGGGTCCTTTAAGTTTGAATCTTCATGGTTTGGACGAAGCAGCCTGAGGAAAACATCAGTCCCATACTCAAGGCTTACTGTGCCCTTGCTGTCAGAAAAATTAGAGTTTCCGTTGTAGTACTGGTACTTTTATTAGAAGGTGGGAATGATACGTGGTTCCTCAATTGCCTTTACATCCCAAATGCTGTTGAGAGTTGGCCAGATAGATAAAATGAAAAGATTTGCTTTGTGGCTGTTAATACCTGTCAGATAGCATCTGTAGTATGCACTGTTAAAATATTTCTACTGAGAGGAGTTTTGTTATAGTCAGTATCCTGGTGATGCAAGTCTAAATGCTATCAACTGTGATTTCCACATTTCACATATTAAAGGATATAAAAATAAGCAGACCAGCTGCTCATGTACTGACAAAATCTCTCGTCTGTGTATTTGCCAAACACTGCAGGTCTACCTTATGATTTAGGTTAAGGTGCCTGCATAGTTTGTGCCTGCAGCTCTTAGTATTTGCTTCTAAAAGCTATGTGCATTCCAAGAAATAGAAATAAATTCAAAGTTAATTAGACAAGATTTAAAGTAATTCAAGTGTGAAATTTTTCTCTGGGGCATAGATTAAGAAAGTCACCAAAGCCAAGGGAGGGGGCACATCAAACAGTTAGGTATGCAGTGGTGTTTGATCTACATTCGCTAGTAATGTTTTAAGCACACATCATGTAATTGCTTGTGTTGCTTCACTCATTGCTGGCTTGACCTTTGGAAATACCTTTCTCTGTTGCAGTTTGCTTTTATATGAAGGGATGATAATATCCAATAATCAATACTGAGGCTTCAGGCAATTGACCAGCACTGCAGTTCTCCAGCAATGTGATTTGTGTTTATATGGGGTAGTACAAGGGGATGTGTTCCCCCAAATACCCTTATGATTATAAATAATAATATGTATGATTTTTTGCAAACAGTTTGTGTAAGACAGGACCTTTATTTGACAGGACCTGATTTTTTTTTTCAAGAATACACTTTAAAGTGGATGGTCCAATGGCGAACTAAAGACTGTGGATATCAGTATCTGGACTGTGATATGAATTTATCTTGATCTTAGAGGCGACACCATTTGTGGTTTGTGCAGTGAGGCTGCCTTTGTTGTATATTTTTTTGTTTTGGTTTGGATTTTTTGTTGTTGTCATGCAAGGGAGATCTTATTTTACTTGGCATGGCAAACTTCACCTGGTAATAACTGAACTTCAACCCTGTCAAACCATTTAAAGTGATTGTGCTCCTGTACCCAGCACTGGTGAGGCCACAGCTTGATTATTTTGTTCAGTTTTGGGCACCACAGTATAAAAAAGATGTTAAATTGCTGCTGGAATGGGTCCAGAGAAGAGCAAAGAAGCTGTTAAAGGGTCTGGAGAAAATGTCATATGAGGAGTGACTGAGGGACCTGGGGTTGTTTAGTCTGGAGAAGAGGAGGCTGAGAGGAGACCTTATCACTCTCTACAGCTACCTGAAGGGAGGTTATAGTGAGGTGGGTCTCTTCTCCCAAGTAACTAGTGATAGGCCAAGAGGAAATGGGCTTAAGTTGTGCCAGGGCAGGTTTAGGTTGGATAATAGGAAAAAATCTTTTAGTGAGAGCATGGTTGAGGCATTGGAGCAAGCTGCCCAGGGAGCTGGTAGAGTCACCATTCCTGGAGGTGTTAAAAAAATGCCTAGATGTTGCACTTCAGGACATGGTTTAGTGGTCCTGATAATATTTAGTAGACAGTTCAACTTGATGTTCATTTCCAGACCTTTATGATTCTATGATTTGAGTTTTACTCAAAGGCATAGGAGGAAGCAGGTTATAATCTGTAGAAATCACTTAAAATAACCTCTCATGCCTAAGTGATTCTTCTGACTCTGTTTACTTCAAATGTAGCTTTGTATGTAGGCTGTGAAACACTTGGCCCAGTACCAGCCCTAACAAGCACAAAACTCTTAGTACGTTTACTTCGTACTTTTGCCAAGATCCATCAAAACACTGGGATAACTTTATGTACTTCATAACCTCTTTCAGTCATACAAAAAGGTGTTTCACCACCAGTAACTCAACATTGAGGGTCAGAGTCCTAAATCTGAGCATCTAGGATATGGCAATGTAGAATTTAAATGTGGGCTCTTCTAGATGCTGTCCTGGTGAGTATTTTGTTACTATTAATAATGAGGCCTACATTATTCAGTATTAGAGAGGGAGGGAGATGGTAATTACTAAATGAAATGTACATTCAGTATATGCATTTTGTAGAATTTTGTGAAAGAAGTGGAAAAAAATGTTTTCCTATTACCAGCAGTGAAGTATCCTTATTTCTGTGGCTGAGTGGGAAGCAGAAAGCAGCCATATATGGGCTGAAATTCTCCAAAGAATGTGCAATAAATAGATAGTTCAGAAGAAGGCTCCACAGGGTTTCACGAGCACAGCAGTCTGGGAGGGAAAGGAGTCTATTTCCAGCTCAAGAAACAGCACCCCAGTACTTGTTTATTTAGTGGGGAGGGAAAACTAAGTAAATTCTTTAATAAATTATCTTTTTGTGAAACAGTGTAGCAGTAACACTCTGTGGTCACAGATTAAGGGGATTATCTTTCTGTTGGGAGTTGGTGTTTGTTTTAGTAAGATTTGGTTTGGGAGAAGGGTGGTGGCTTTTTGTTTCACATTTGGACCCCCTTGTGCCTTCTGACCTGGGTGTGTGGTGCATTTAGTGGCACAGCAGAAGCAGCTTATGCCAACCCCTGGTTTGGCTTGTAGAGGTAGGCAGAGGTAGGCAATGTATAACTGACTCCTTTTGAGAGCTATTGAAACTGTGTCTGCCTTGTATTGGGCTGGCCAGAATCAAGAATGAGGTGATGGAAGCACAAACACGCAGAGCACCCTGTGGCGTGGGGCTGTTGGGCACAGAGCTGGCTCTGTTCAGGAGTTACTCCCAGGCTTAGAGAGGCTGGCTGCAAAATTGCAGGCTTCCTATTTTGCTCCCTTGCTATGGCTATGGAAATCTGGGACTTGGTGGGGTGAGATGTCCAACCCTTGTGCTCTGAAACCTGAAAGTGTTACTGAATGTATTCCAAATGTGTTTTGCTCACAACACCTGGAAGGAAAGACAGCAGCCTGTATAGAGCAAGGACAGCAGCCAGGTGGCTTAGGACATTGACTTTTGGAAGGTGTACAGCAATAGCCAACTTGAGAGTTGCCTGGGGGCTAGACTTAGAAAGGCTATATACATCTGGAAGACGACTGTGTTTTTGCAGTATGTGTTTTCTCAGATTCTAGGGAAGTCTAAATGCAGACTGGGCACAAGTGCCCTGAAGAGAGCTGACGTCCTTGAGAGCACTTCAGGCAAAGGGAGGGGAAATGAGGTGTCTGCTACTTGCATGTCTTGCATACTGTGTACAGTCTTCATGAACCATCATCAGCCTTCTTTGGCAAGACCCGTCTGGGGCCAATCCAGCTTTCATTTCCTGTCACTTTCTAGAAATTGTACCCAGAAAGGTAATAAATGCTGAGAGGGAACCACCACTTTCATAGGTCTTGGAGAGACTTAAACCGGCTGTGATGACTTCACGTTGTAGAGTTGTAATTGCTAAAACAATTATTTATATTTCCTTCATTGCATCTGTAATAATAGTTGTGGGCTGGTGGCAAATAAGGACATCCAACAGGAAGTAAGAAAATTAATATGATTTTAAAAATTTCCCTGTATGTTTCTTTTTAAATTAAAGTTTTTAGACAAAAGTAGTAAAAGGTGTTTCTGTAGGAATGTCTGTGTTAATAACTTTAAAAATTTATATTTCAAATCTAGATCATTGACAAGGAGATTAATCCCTTTGTGGACAAGTGGGAAGAAGAAGGACAGTTCCCAGCACATAAACTATTTAAAACCCTGGGACAGGCTGGATTCCTTGGTGTGGATAAGCCAACAGGTAGGAGAGTTTATAACTTCTGCACATTGATGTTGATGGGGATAGACTGATCACATTATCTCAAATCACTTTTACCCCAGTACAAAACATGGTTCAGAATTCAATGCAAAATGTACTTCTATTCCTCAGTCACAGGTGTGCTGGTTATCAGATACAGAAAATAATGTTGCTGAGTGCTCAAGTTGATATTCTTCTAAATATAAATGTTAAAAACCCCTGTGACTTATTTTAAAGCCAGTGAAATGAATGTCACTTCAATTTTCAACATACAATCTGTATAATGACTTTTCTAGATCCAGACACACAAGGAATAATCTCAATTTTCATTAAGTAAGACACAATTTGAAGGTATCGGAAGTGTTGTAAGATTTGGCCTATTACATTTCCTTAACATCTACATCATTGTAACATATTCTATCTCGATATTCAGAGGATGAGGTTTGTGTGGAGTTTTGGCCATTATATCCTAGACTGTCTTTAAAATGCACTATTCCAGCCCACAGAACAAGAAGCTAATGATACATACAACAAGGACAGAACAAGTTTCATGTGCACATATATATATTGGGGAGAAAAGAGTAAAGAAATCCAGAAGAATAGGTGGTATTTTTGCTCTTCAGCTAAAATACATATTCCCCTCATTTGTTTCTGTGTTTGTGTGGGTTTTTTGTGGTGCTTTTGTTTGTTTGGTTGGTTGTTGTTTGTTTGTTTGTATGCAAGGTAATATATACTAATTTTCTTTTCAAATGCTAGTTAGGTGTTCCTGTCATAATTCTCCAGGGGTTTTCCCCCCCTCTTATTGATGGTTACAAAGTTTGAAACAAAAGCAAGTTTGCATAGACGAACTTGTAGCATCCGTGGCAAATTCAGAGCAGCCTGAAGGGACAATGTTTGGACAGTTAACTGCAGATAACTGTCTATAAGGAGCAGCTCACACAACCTTAACTATGCCACACCATGTCATTATATTGCTGAGGAACAAGTTTTGAACTATGGAACAAATTATATCTTTTTACCACTTACTTCCAGAGGAAATTTTTCCTCTTGAAATGAACTTTCATATTCTTATACATCCCGATGTGGAAGGCTTTTTCTCTAGCTGTTCATCTGTTGGAGCTTGCAGAACTGTTTAGCTGTGACTGACAAATCCAATTGGATATGAGCTGGTATTTCTTTACAAAACTGCTGACAGTTTGAGATTATGCTTCAGATCTGTTAAAGGACAAATAGGATTACTGGGGGAAGGATAAAACCACATCTGTCTTCTGCTGTTACTGTTTGATAGGCAGATTTGAAATGTGTCCCAGTGGAGTCTCCTTCACACTGCTAATTTTCATGTTGGTTGTAATAATGGTGCATTGCGTTGCTGCAGATTACAGCCCCATCTTCCTAGAATCATCTCAGGACATGCAGAGGCCTTGGCTAGGGTGCTGAGCACCTCAGTGCTGAGCACACTGCATGTAAAACATCGTGGAAGTCGGAACTTTGTATAATGCTCACAAAATAGCCAGGACAAGAAATAACCGAGAGACATCTAGTGAAGAAGGGCCTTTTGCAGGCAAAGATGGGCACAGAAGGTTGCGTACACTGACTACACTTGTAATACTCATGATTAAGAGTGTTTTAGCTTTTCATCGACACTTGTTAGCTAGCTGTTAATCTAATTTATTTGGCTTCTGCAACTGCATTTTATAAAAGCTATAAAAAACTGGATAAAAATCTCAGCAACGTGGTCCATGTCAATTCATCTTCTGGAGTAAGGTATTGCTGGGTACAGAAAATGCATCAACTCCCCGTTAGATGCTGCCTTTGCAGTGTTCAGTTGTGCAATAGAATGTCACCACATCCAGCTTTGCTCTGTAGTGGTATAATACCATCAGGTACATCCTGAAACTTGTGATTCAGTCAGGTGTGTGACAGCACAGTTTCAACATCAGGACTTTGGCAAAGCCTGAAGTTCTTTATCTCCTGCACTTCCACAAAGTGCTTGCTGTACGATTAGTGTGTACTAGTAGCTGTAATTAAAAAATAAAATTAAGATATATACCTTTTACAGTCTGCTCAGCTCAGCCACTTCTATTATTTAACTGCTGTGTGCAGAAGAAGAGAGGTATTGAGATTTGAGGAAGCCCAAAGCAACTGGGAGTTCGGGAGGCATGTTGGGGGAGGCCTGGGGAAGAGACATCAAATTGACTTGAGGAGAGCAATTGCAACACAGAGCTATGTGAGTAACAACCTGCTCTATGTTCTCTTTCCAGCACAAAATTATAATTATCATGTATCCCTTCAAGCCCAGATCATAAAGCATTCTCTTTAAAGACGGCTGAATTTTTCAAGTTAATTCACTTCAGTAGCAGCTGCAATTTTGAAATGTAAGGGTTTTTTCTGAATTTGTTTTCCAAGGTCATTCTGTTGAGGACAGCTTTTTTCCCCTGTAAAATTAATTTTGAGGCTTTCTGATTGGGCAGAAACAGGTCACAAACTTGTTTTGCTTAGATAGAAGGAAACATCTGTTGGAACCCAGATTTGTTGAAACTGGACTCTTTCCTGTGTAAACACTATTCCCTTCATGAACAATGAGCTGCTTGATGTGAGGTACATTTTTAAAAGAGCGTGTCTTATATGTGTCCCTTATCGTTGGAAACTTTCTCTGTGTGGAGAACTGATTTGGGGCTCTATTTGTATTGCAAAGGCTCCATCATTCCCACCATCTGCAGTTGTGGGCTACAACTTGTCAAGGTTTTTTCTGTCTATTTTTTCACAGTTGTTTATGACTGTAGTGAATATTGGCTGTACTACAGTAGTTCAGGTTGTTAGTTGGAGGGGGTCATGTAAACACTATGGGCAAGGACCAGCCATGCACCCATAGTTGCTCATCCTTAAGATGACCAGTGGATTTAACTTACTACACTGTCTGCTCAGCCCTCTGCCACAGAAACTTTCTTGTCTTTGAACTATTTCTCTGCTCTGATATTTTTTGTACAATTCAAAAATAGTGCATGCACTGGTTTTCCTTGGGAAAATCATGTGGTGCTGTTCTATTAGGAAATTCTTCCTACTAGTAAAATACATGCTGAAAAAGTGAATATCATTTATACATAAAAAGTGTCTTTTTGCTCTATTTACAGAATAACTCACTTCAGTCTGAACTATTAAGTTTGAAGGGAGGGGAGGAAAACCCCAACACCTCTATGTACTTACTGTTCTTCATTTATGTTTACTATGTGTTTCTCCTTAAAATATGAAGTTTCTGGGGTACTCATAGTCCCAAAACTAAGGGCAGAATGTACTAGGGTAGGCAGCAAAAATATTTTAAACAGTTTTGGTACTTGGCCATTGTCCCTTACTAAGGGAAGTGAGTATGACATCTTTGGAGTGTTTTATATGGAGATTAGATGAGGTACTTGAGTAAAAGCTGAAAAGATCTGCATGGTCATTTGTGATCTTATGGTTTATGAATCAAAGCCTTGGATATTGCTAAATTTTAGGCTGCGTTGCCAAAGACAAAGACTCAAATGTACTGTTATGTGCCTGTTTGTACTGATGCAGATGATTAAAAGCTGTCTGTATCAGCTGATGCAAAAGCACAGAAATCCTTCTGTAAAGGCTATGGGGAAGCGAAGAGGAGGAGAGAGAAGGGTTTGGGTAGGGCAGCATCTGCTCTCCTGCATGTTCACATAGCATCACTGTGAGACATGAACGATAATGATGCCTGCTCTGGGCATTTCATTAGTGTTTTCACTGGCAGTCCTGTAGGAATATTTTGCAGAATGGTATGCCCAAATAGTAGCCTTCATTTATTTCTGTCAAGCAGTTAGCAGTGCACTTGCAGAAATACATTCTTAAATGTATCAGGGAAATGGGAAAAGTATGTGGATATGGATGGGAAAATAGAGTTTTACAGTACCTCCTTCCACTACTTCTGGTATATATGCTGGATAGGGAACTGGAGAAAGCAATAAGCAGTATGTTCTTGTCACTTGAGACAGATAAGCATCTGGTGAAACAAAACAAACGTTTCAAATGATAGATTGCACTGCAGTTGGAAAATGATGCAATATCTTTCCTTAAGAAAGCCTGTTTATTGCAAGTGTCTGTGCGTTGAATGTGGGAATAGAGATCTAGACTATCCTCTAAGGTTAACTTTGTTGTTTTCTTCACAAGTATACATTTATCTGGTAAGGTGAGACCTTATGAGAGTTTGGTAGTGGAGAGTCACTTGGAAAGAGTGTGGAGCACTTTTTCTCTTTTTCTTCTTCCTTTTCTGTAATACTCAGCTGTATTATATGGAATAAGCAAAAGAAGGACCTGGAAGGAGCAGTGAATTCTATCCCTAGAAAGGGATTTAGTAGTTCAGATGAAACAGGGTTTCATGACCTCTGGAAAGTAACTGAAACAAACTTTTTCAGGTGTTATCTATAGATAGAAGTTAAAAGGGATGTATTTGGCAGAAGGTAATTTATTTGCCCCAAATAATTTTCAGTATAGCAGGAGTGTAGTTAAGTATAGACACCTGAACTAATCGCTTGATCTCTTTCTCACTTACAAAGAAGTTCAGTAGTAGAGAGTTAGTATTAGTTGCACTCTGAAAGTTTGAGAGAGAAGCCATTGTGCCACATTTTCAGGTACCACTGAGCTGGTAAATTAGCACTCTGAAATGTTTACCAGCTATGAGATATACCTGTTTTGCAATCAAGAAGTAACCTTGATAAACCTCTAAAAAAACACAGACTAAAATTAGTAGCTTCTTTATTTGAATCAAATTGTTGATGAAGTTAGCGTTGGATGGAATGGTTAGGACACCTCAGTCAGACAAGTGTAAAAAATTTCAGGTGCTTATCTGACCTTAATTTGGTGGATTGGATTGAAATCTCAGGATAACATTTTTATTTTACCTTTTTATGTGTAGATACAAGTTCCGTGTGGGTGAGACTTTTTTCCCTCCACTCTTGTGAAGTACTGATGAAATGCAGTTGAGAATGGTAAGGAGAAGACAGTTTGTTTCCTGCACTTTCTGATAAGACAAGGAAATAATCTTTTGAGTTTATATTTGTCTTTTCTTGACTCTGCACATGACTTGGAAACATGAGTGCTTCATTCTTCACGGCTGGTTAGGAAGCACAGCAGTACCTCTGGCAATAGCTCGTTCAGCTATCAACAGTAGGTCTGTTCTCTGCTGGGTTTTTCTATAAAACTGCTGAAGGACAGTAAGTCTTTGTGGAAGAGATAATCTTCCTTTAATTGTGTTGTTGACAGAGGGATTGGATTTGTTCCTGGGATTCTTCTTTTGTACTTTAGATAAGACAAATCCTCACACTTGTGACTTGTAATGCAGGACACAGCTGTAATTCAACCAGTTCAGGTATGCACAGACCACGAGTACCTTAGGGGCAGATGAGTAATTTCCAAAGTCTGGCACTGGTAGTTGCAAGTTATGTCAAAATGGTATTAAATAAATTAAAAATGCCTCTTTCCTGGAAGAAGTTAGAAGCGTCTATCTGGGAACAAACGCTCAGCTATGTATGTGCAATTAAATACTTGAGCTTTTGATGCTCACTTCTCTTATGACATGCCTGCTGTGGCAAATTTGCTTCTGCATATCGCAGGCTTTGCACAAACTGACAGATCATGTGGTGTCTTGAAGATGACTATGAGTACTTAGTGTCTAGTTGCAGCCAAGAGTTGGTTACAAACAGCTGTCCCTGTTCCATTCCCATTCTGCACAATGTACAAGGTTGTGCCGGGGTGGTGCAGGAGAGTCCATCCTTCTCTCTTGTACTTGATTTTAGGTTAAATATGTTAGTATATAACTTTGGGTTGTATTTCTTTCAGTTTTGTAGAAAACTGTTGGGTATGAGGGGTTTTGATGAGGGTAATCTGATAAGAAAATCTCATGTTTGTAGTCTTATAAATGTGAATAGGACAAGAGTGCAAAATAAAGATAACATATGAATAGATTAAAGAAATATGAACTGTCACACCTGAAAGGAACATAGAGGTTGAGACTTTATCAAGACAGACATCCGGTTTGGGAGTTTCTATTAAAGGAACTGAGTTTATCCTTGTACTTCTGTGGATCTAATGGAAAGACTGTCTCATGACAAAGCATGGGCCAGTGAATGAGCTTATACTAAAATAACCTTGGTCTTTAACTTACACATAACTGTCTTGTCCCAGTCTCAAAAGTTTGATGTTAGATTCTTGACAGCTGTCATATACCCAGGTAGCATAATCAAAAAACTTTCTGAAAGGTATAAAAGCACCTTTTACACTTTAAGACATGTCAGTACACAACGTGTGAAGAGCGTGGGAAAATTACCTTTGTGAAATGTAGACTTGATTCACTTTTACCCACTCGCTTTAGCATTATCAACTGAGAGTGAAGGCTGATACCTTTCCCGGGGCTGAAATGGGGAAAAATATTGTGAAACAGACATTCTGAGGTCGACGTGGAAAATCTCTGAAGAGCTGTTGATTTGTCAGTGCTTGTAGATCCCGTGGGTCAATAACCAAATTGCAAACTTTGAATGCCATCTATGTTGAAGAGAAGTTTAACAAGATTGCAGTAAGACTGTGTTATTCCTAGGTAAGTTTTTTTCCATTCCCAACATTTGAGCAAGGTAAGAAGTTGGTGTGCAGCCTGAGAAAACCAGAGCATGTGTATATGCTTAGTTTTGGTTCTTCTATTCTGATCTGACATTTCTAATCTGTAGTGATGCAGTTCATGCAAAATCATAAGCATCATTAATAATATCATTACTGGAGATCTTGTGTAAGGTCTTAGTCACTCCAGCACCTCAGAAAGTCCAGAGGTTCCCATACAAGTTTTTTTCATACAAATAAAAACCAGGTCTTGGCAATATCTTTCTCCTTTTCTGACAGATGGCTAACAATGCAGCTACCTTTGTGAACCTTTACCCTTGCAACACAACTGAAGGGCTTCCCTGGCTCTATATGGGACTCCTGGGGATAGGGCTAATCCTATCTGGTATTTATCCCAGAAAGGAGGACAGGCAAAGGCATGGACCCAGGATTTGTGAATCTGCATGTGACAGGCAACTTGCTTACAGGTTAAGTAATGCACTCAATGTTTAATACCTTCATGTGCTACATGGCAATAAGATGTCAGGGAAGGATAGCGGTACAAGGAACTTAGCTCCTCGGGGCTTAATGTTTAGATAAGATTAGGGTTGGCCATTTGTGTCTTTCTCATGTGATGGACTGGAATAAGCGAGTTTCGAGGTAAAGATACAGAGAACTGAAATTGCAGTGGTTTTAATCATGCTGTATTGTGTGGAATAGATATCACCATATATAAACTCAGAAGTTAACTGTATCTAGGTATGTGACATGGGGCTCATAGTTACGCTGCTTTTAGGTCTACTCTGATTTCATTTTTTGCCCCCATGTAATGCATTGGAGACCACATGTTATCCTCTAATAAGTTGAGCAGAAAATGAAAAAATTGGTTTTATTCTGAAATACATCTACAGTCTATTAAACTTGTCTGAGAAATACTTGGTCTGTTGGTACAACCATGCTGACAGTCTTTACAGGCTTAGATTTATTGTCAGTCCAAACTTCAGTGTTTGTGTTTCAAATCTTACTATTTAAAATAACAATTCTGTAGTCTGGTGCTGAGATACCATAAGTGCTGCTCAGGAGACTTTCTACAGTGACATCTTCACTTCTTCTGTCAAATAATTGCTGCTGCTGCGGGAATTACTGGTGGGAAGGCTGCTTTGAGGTGCTCAGAGGTATATGCTTCAAAGGTCTGAATATATAGAAACCTGCACCCAGATTTGGAGTCAGTAAGAGATTTGTGTTAGTATCCCCACACGTGTGGTTCCCTTGGGCAGAAGATGGCTGTCAGTGTGTGACGCAGCTGTGAGGCTTGATCTGGGGAGCATCGTGTCCCCCCAGGCACCTTTCTGACCCCAAAGCTTTGGCAATCAGACCATCTTCTAGGTCACTTTATTCTTTGGCTGAACAGACTTCTTTTTGGACTCTCGCTGTTTCATTCACTGGGATAAACAAAAGTGATAAATATAATATTTTAAGTGTTCAGGAATGTATGGGCTGATTATTCACCAGAATGATCAACATTTTTTATTCTTTCCAGGATTTTTTTTTTTTCATATTTTTTTTTTTATTCTCTCCACAGGAATTGTCACATTGTGACTCCACTGGATGAAAAAGGAGCTATAAATTAACGTTCAAAACCACAGCACTGTGATTGTTATCTATACCATCTCCCTTTAGCCTCAGACATCCTTACAGCAGAGAAGCAGCATAGGCTCTGCTTCTGCATGGCTGTTAGGAGGACCGTTGTCCAAATCGATTGGCAAATACTCAGTTCTGTAACATTTCCCAGAAGCTGAAAGTTCGGTGGTGCCTTGAGGCTGGCAGCCTCCCAGGGGGTGGGCAGGCTGAGCTGTGCCTGGAGCTTGGACCTACTAGAAGGAAGTTGTCTGTCTGACCTACAACTTTTCTGTCCCAGCCAGTGATCAGGGTTCTTGCCGGATGCATAAAATTAATTAATCTGGAGTCTTCTGTATACCACTGAGTGACTAATTATTCTTTTGTCTTATTTTCACATGAATAAGACTTATTCATGGGTCAGAGATTTTTTTGGGATTAGGTTCATCACCCCGGTTCCTAGGAGATATAAACAGTCTGCCAAGCAGATGACTTCTAGCAAAGCACTTAAGCACTTGTGCTTAAATGTTATGCTTTAAGAAAGTAAGATTTGAGAATGCGTTTTGCTAAAAGAAGAAATAAATCTAGAACCGCAGGTTATCCATCATTTTTAAATCTATCATAAAATAAATATTTGGACTTTTTCTCATGGACAGCGTATTCCTGGCAGGTGACAAGAGTTGACCAGAAAAGCTGGTGCTCCTTGTCCTGTCAGCTACTCCTCAAATCTTTGATCATGGAGGACAAGATATCTTTAACCCTTTTTTTTTTTTTTAACATATGCTTAAATGCATTAAATGACTAGTCTTACTGCTTCGGTTCCTGGGGGACAGGGCTGTGAACTGGTTGCCACTTGATATCAGGTACTCACACTTCAGCTACACACATTTCCTAACGTAATCTGTAAAGTCTGAGGAGAAGGACACAAATGTTTCCTGAAAACAATAATCCAATAGAGAGGACATTTATAAGATACAGTGATTTGATAGCTATTTTTCTTAGAATTTGAGTCAAAGGAAGGGAAATTATTTGATTTGTGCTCAAGTTTTTCAGATTTTCCTTTTTCATGCATCTCCTAGGACCAAAAAAGAATCTACGCAAATGTGCCTTTTTGAACTGCTGAGGGATTGGTTTGTTTGGTTTGTTTTTTTCATGTTTGGATGGTTGGTTTGTTTTTTTTTTTTAAGCCCTGCTTAGGTATGATGCTGTCTTTGTGGACTAGCATCAACACACTGGAAGTTTAATGTAGTAGTGGGTTTTGTTTATCTGATCTCCTACATGTTCTAAAAGAATGGTGCAGAGATCATCTTTAAGTGGAAGTGCACACACTTAACATTCTGGGCAAACTGGATCAAGTGTCATTGCAATTTCTGCGGGGGACAGGCGTACAATGCAATGTAAAACTAAGGATGGGACAATATCACAGCTCCAAGCCTCTGTGAAACAAAATATAAGTCTTCAGGGGTGAAAGGAGAACTGAGCAGGACTGGTGGGTTAGGTGTGCTGGGCAGAGTTTGTTGCAGCCTTGCCCTGTGGTGTGGTGCCAGTGAAATCTGAGTAGCTGTCTCAGTTATTTTGTGGCTGACCTTGTCGGTGGAGACCTTGGGGGGAGACACATCAGAAGTTTATTAGGGCAGAGGTTGGGGACTGGGTATGAGGTAACAGGTTTCAGGCGGAAACAAGGGGAAGAGGCCACATGATGGTGTGAAGATAGATTTAACACTTTTATTCCAGGTGGGTTTGGTTTTGTGCTGTCATTTCAAAGTCATGATCATCTGGAGGCAATACAGCTTCACCCTGTTGGAAGAGAAGCAAACAAAAGGTAGAAGTGCATACTGTTTAAAAATAAAAACCAAACCAAACCAAACAAACAACAACAAAACAAAACAAGCAAACAAAACCAAACAAAACAAACAAAACAAACAAACAAACAAACAAAAACATGAAAAGGAAGGTTGAATTAAAACTTTGTATTTTTTATTATTTTCCTTCTGACCACTCAAGAAAATCTTTAAATAACTTAATCTTTTCTCCCTCCCCCTCCCAGTAAAATAAAGAGCTTGGAGCATTTTTTGAATGCAGACAGTTATTAAAAAGTATTTGTTTAAGTATTTGAAGTGCTGGTCAGCAGTGAAGGACAGTATGAGAAGGAAAGTGTTCTAAACACCAGACTTGTACATACACTGCAGTTTAATACTACTTTTCTGTTTTACAGAATCAGTTTTGAAACCAGACTTCAGTGTCGGGTTGTTTGTTTGTTGCTGTTTTGTGGTTTGTGTTGGTTTTTGGTTTGTTTCTTGCAGGACAGTGGTGTTTCCTGGAGAACATGCTTGTTTGCTACCTTTCTGCCTTTCATAGGGTAGCCTAGAAGAAAACAAACCCACTCTGTGGTATTGTCTGCTCTGGGAAATGTCTTTAGTAGTGGGAAGCAGGAGCCAGAGCACAGCTCTGGAGGACAGCAGGGACTTCTTTTCACTAGGACCTCTGAAACACCATGACCTGTGCATGTGCCCTTTCCTTAAGCCTCTGAAACTGACAGAAAATCTGCACTTGCCCAGAACCTGAAGCAGTTACAGATTAGCTTCCCTTTCACATCTGAAGGGGGAAACAAAGGGTGGAATTAATGAAAATTTTCCTTAAATTACTATCACAGGGGCAGGTATTTGAGTTTTCTATTGCATCATTAAATGGTTTAAAAATATCCGAAGGTGACTTTGCTCAGCATTTTTTCTGCTTCCTATTCTGTACGTCAGAGGAAATGAATGAGACTGTTACGCTCACCGTCGCTTTATTATTCACAAAATGGGGTCTCTTGGCAGAGTGGAAGATAAGTGAGTAATAATCCTGCTGAAAGGATATTTTTTTTTTCCTTTTTACATTATGTATAACCTGTGAAACTCATTCCAATGGAGCAAAGTTTAATAGGAATCCAGAAGCTATTATATACTTTTATAGATGATGGCACCATCCACAATTACTTCAGGGACAATAATTGTATTTTTCATCATCAGCTACTCACTCATCTGGTGGATACACCATTTCACAGTATCTTATACACCGTGGCCTCTACTGACTCACTAATACCCCCCTGAGCAGCACATCTAGCACAGCTCTGTGTGCTGGGGTCTGAGTCTCGTATGGATAAAGTAGTATGTAGGTGGATAGTAACAAGCAGGTGGATTGGAGCTTTAATCCTAACAAGAGGCTGTAGTTTTATGTCAGAAATCTGGACTTCATCTCATGACATTAGTAATCCTTGGACTGAGATGTGGTATAGGATGTGGGTCGCATCAACCTGCTTGAGAGCAGAGTTCATCCTTTGGTTATGGCAGATGCTGTTCAAGGGTGGTTTGTTTTCCTTTGGATGAAGTTTAGTGCTTCACTGAGATGGAAGGTGCAGCCCTGATGCTTCAGTTAGACAGTGTGGGTATTACTGTGTAGTTGGAGAGGATGGCACATGGCCCTGAAGAGCTCTGGAAGAAGGTCCAGTTTTCTTGACTGAAACATTTCTCTCTACCTGTTGACTCCTGGGAAGCTTAGTAACTGCAGACTACAATTGAGTGCTCTTACACACTTGAAAGCTGTTTGCTGAGCCCCATCCAAGGTTGGACTCACACAGACACCCTGCCAGAGCCCTCGCCAGACATTGTTAGAGTACTAGAGGGAAGATGACATCAGGCTGCAGCCAGCTGTTCCAGAAGTGCCAGGGGTTCAGGTGGACCATGGCAGAGCCAAGTCTTGTGTGGAAAGAAAATAGTCTCCTGGAAAACTACTTCTAGCAGGAAAAGATTTGCTTCAAGCTCAGTTTTTCCAAGAATGAAAAATTCAAGTAATTAAAAAAAAAAACCACAACCAAACAATGAATATTTCAGCTTTTCAGGATCCTCCCCCAGCCTAAGAGAGGAAGCTTTTCATTTTTTCACTTCCCGCTTTCTTCATACATTGGAAAGATTATGGTCAGATTTTTTGCAGGTCATAGCTATCTTTATTTGTTTTCTAAACCTTAACAGTTGTTTTCAGCCATCTCTGCCTATTTGTGTTTTCCCACTGAGCCTCTTACCTCTTTCTTTTTGCATTTTTTTCCCCCGTCTTAAGAAGATTCAGGTGAGTCCTCATGTTCCTGCTATTTGCTGCTCTTCTTTTTAAAGTATTTTGTGGCAAAACTAATGAAATTCTGGACATAAGGGCAGAGAAATCATCTTTAATGATCAGATATTCTTGGCATTTTTAAAGACCTTAAGGTCCTGAACACAGAAAATGGAGGCTTTTTTTTTTTTTTTTAATTGTCTGCTCGGTGTGGAGTTACTCTTCCAAGCCAGTGCTATTTAAGGGAAACTTAGATGGACTTTGCTTTGTGGAGAAAGCAAATTAGAGATTAAGTTGCATATTTTTTCCTTCACCTAGTAATACCGTGTTTCCTTTACCTGGTCTTTTGTTTGTTCTTGCTCAATAATGTTTTCAGGAGTGTTGTTTTGGAAGACAAATCTTAACTCCGTCAGCATTCTAATAGAATTTGCTTTCCAAGTCTCTCTTCTCATAATTGAGCAGCTCAGGCTATATCCTGGTATCATGGCATGTTTACAAACAAAACTTTTTATGTTTACAAACCAAAACAAAAAGAAACCTCTGAAGCCATTTTACTTGCTTTTGGGGATTTGTTTGTTTTAGGTAGAATACTGAGGGTTTTTTCCCCTTTTCTCCTAAAAAAAAGCAGTACAGGAGCAATTTGTTCTTCTGTAGCAGAATAAAAGAAGCTGTTGGCTGATCTTGTTACTCGCAGTGAGTCAGGAAATTCTTTCCAGTGTGTCCAGATGCTTCCTCTGCACAAGGCTGGTGTCCTATTTGGCACGTGATTAAATAAAAATTTTTAAAAAATCATACTTGGACTGCTTTTTATTTTGCATTTATCCAGGTCCTTTGACACCATCACTGTGCTTGTTTGTAAGAACAAAAAGGAACTGTGTAAAATGATTTTTTAAAAATGTTATCTTTTATGATTTTTTTAGCTGTTGAAAACTTTCCTTGGCTTTCTTCTCCATGCCACCTATATCCTGTCCTCCTTGAAGCAGTAGACCGACTCCTGGTCTGCACATGTCAAGCTCATTGCTAAAAAAATAGTTATGTGTCCTGCATGAGTGGGAAAAGTTGTGTAAACCATATGTCCTAGTTAGTGCTTTTATAACTTGTGGGTTGCTGGACCTGTGAAGAAAGTATGATGCATTTGCTACCTTTGGATAGGTTTCTCCTGGACTCCCAGTCACCATGCTAATGACTTGCCCAGATAAACCAGATTGTCTCAGAAGTAAAATCAGTTTCCTATGCTTTCTCTTCTATCTCCTTCCAAATACAGTGTTGAGAATCCCATTCTCAATCTCTGCCTCAGTCATAACTGGGTGTCACCAAGTCCCACAGTCCCAGAGAAGGATGTGGAGAGAGGAGGACACAAGAGGAAAAAAATACCTTTTAAGTAGGAGTCATTTCAATAGGAAATGTTCTGTTCCTTTCAGCAAACTTACTTTGTAACTATTTGCAAGATCCTAATTTAATTTTATTTCAGTTTTGTGTTTGTTTCTTGCTACTGAGAATCCAGTTTCTTCTCTCCTAGAAGAGAGACATGTATTCTGGTCTCTGAAACCTTTGCTATTACCGATCATCAATTTTGAGTCAGCAATGTACATTAATTAATGTAGAAAAACAGTTTTATGAGTTCTGGCGGGTGGTACTTCTAAAAATGGAAGGAACTCTCTATTTTAGATATGCCCAATGAACACGCTCATGCAAACCAAGCTGCAGAATGTGCACAAGAACTGACCTGGCCCTGGCTCAATGCACTGTGTAACCATTGAGCAGCTCCAGGGATTTCAGGGTTGCACCTGTCTGTGATGGATCAGAATCGGGCCATTGCACCCGTGATGTGATGCTGCCTGCTAAAGTAGGGAAAGGAGGGAAAATACCAGTTCGCAGTTTGGAAACAAGACAACCAGAATGGAACAAAATGCATCAGACTTCCCCTGAATATATTTTTCAATCAGTTTAGCTATGTGTATGAAGCATAAAACATGTAAATGTAGAGAATTCCAAAATCTTCCAACTCTGATCTTGCTAAAGCTTTTTTTTTTAATTGCTCTAGGGTTTAAGGCAAGTGACTTTTGGTTTTAGAATCTGAGATTGTTTTAAATTATGAGATGATTAATACTGGAGATTTTTTACCATTGCAGTGACTGTTATCTAGATCTATAGTGTAGTATGGTTTCTTCAGGGAAAAGTATGGAACAAAGTGAAGAGGGTAGAGAGGTGGGGACATGCTGTGTTGTACCTTTTGCCTGCATGATGGAGGATTGTGAGACAGCATCAGGTCTTCTGTCCTACTTCTGAGCTGTCTGGGGCTTGTGCTGAGTATTGTGGATGCAGCTGCCCTGCATGGCTTTATATGTTTTGAAAGAATTTGGGTAGGTTTGTGTTTGTCCCCTGGTGTGGTGTGTGAATTGTTTTCTGCTGATGAATTTAGTGAGGAGAAACTGGATAGAAAGTGGGCATGTTGACATGGCTGGTAGTTTTTTGGGGGTGAACCTGCACCCTTGCTTGCCACTGAATGCTATAATAAGCTTGTCTGTAATGAAAGACGGAGAAGACTTCCAGTAGAAACTTTCCATGTCCTGATGTAGAGATGGAATAGCACATGTGAAGGGTGGTGATCTCTAACACTAGTTACCATCATCCCCTTTGCTGTTGTTTGAATGAAAATGCTAATAGTGCTTAAAGGGGAAAAATAGTTGACATGTTAAAATAATTTTCCCTTCCTTTCAGCATTTTATTGATTCAATGGGTAGTAGTGAGCTGTATTCTGTAAATGCCTCCACATGCTGAATGATCTCATTTTCCACGTGGGAGTGCAGAATAAACTTAAGAACACAAAAGATTGCATGAAAAGGTGGCATTAATTATATAAAATTACCATCAGGAGGCAGATTTTTATACAGAACATTCTTTTTGACGTTGTGAAACAGCTTTTAATTTAATATTAAGTTTAATCTGACAACATTCAGAAATAACCATGAAGCTCTGCAGTTTAATTTCTGGTAGGGCATATCCTTAAAGTTAGTTATTGAAGCACGTTAACATTTTTTTGGGGGGAAAGGATTTTAAATATAAGTTCTGCTGAATAATAATGAAAAAGGGATTAATTAAAATCAATAATTTTTATTCATAACAGGGCTCAGTGAGAAAGGGCGAAATGGAATAATACTCAAATTCTTCTCAAAGTCCCAAATAGCTACTAGCTATGAAGTAGTTAATCATGGTTGTGTAAATGTAAACATAAAAGTCAGACAAAAAAGAAGATTGACATTTCGTTGGTGTATTGTTTAAAAAGAAAGGATTAAATAAATACAGCAAATTAGAGGAGAAATAAAAATTTAAGGTAGATAGCATGCACCAATTTGTCTGTGGCCACAGCTGCAAAATGCTCAGTAAAGCAAGCACTAGTGTGGTAAGGCTTGTGTTTTGCAATTATCCCTGGCTTTGGAGCTGCCCAAGTCCTTACACAATTCCTTTTTATTTCTATTTATTCCAGAGAATTACTGGTTTATTTTAAAAGGCAAATAACCAACCTAAGAGATAAACTTGTAGGGTTATGAAAGTCAGATCAAAACTCTCATATGGTCATGATTATATTTGCTTCTATCTGGAGGCCACCAATGCAAGTAGGGCTCGTGATGCTGGGTGGTTGGTAGATGTCCATCTGGAGCTCGTTGTTGGCCTGAGCTAGCTGCCAGGAAGAGGCTTCATAGCTGGGAGCTGAAATGCAGAGTTGGCAAAGGCAGTCTGGGGCACAGCCAGAAACTGGACCTTAATTCTAGGAGGCTGAGTAGCTGTGATGAACATGTGAGATGGGAAATTCCAGATCAGGATGGTTTGTGTTCGCTTGCAGAGAATCTCAAGGGAAGTATTGTAGTCCAGGACCTGAAAGACCCTAGCAGATGAATCACGCAGAAAATGGCTTACCTCCATCATCTCCTTACATACCTACTTGGCTTTCCCTCTCCCTCCCCATTTTTGTCTGTGATGTTTTTCTGTTCAGTTATTTTTGTTGTGACACTGGTTAATTTTAGAAATATGGGGAATGTTTTTAAAATATTTAAAAAATTGTCTTTCTGCTCAGACAGAAGCTGTGAAGTGATTTGGCAAGGATGGTTTTTATTTCAGCTGACCCTGGAGAATCTGAAGGATACCACAAATGCTTTTTTTTTCTTTTTTTTTTTTTTAATGGTCAGCTGCAATTTTACTCACAAGTAATGAAATTCAACCAATAAGAGCATCATTTTAGGTGAAAAATAGCTCAACGGTATGAAGTCATTCTAAAGTTCTAAAGTGCAGGGCCAGAAGAAAATATCCATGTTCAACGTAGGCTTTGAATTCTTCATAATTGTGAAGATGGGCAATACAAAGCAGAATAAAAGCAATGCTTTATTTCTTTTGTGTGAGATGTGTTTGGAGCCTGATCTTCAAAGGACAGAAACTCAAGGGATTATGGTTAAACTCATTTTCAAGACAATACTTTGTGAAGACCATATGCCAATGTTGTTCTTGCAGCAATGCTTTCAACACCCAGGTTGCCGGCTGAGACTCTCAGTTAATGGAATATAGCATCCCTGTTGCTTACCTGGGCCTTTTAATGTGCTTAGGGCTGAATATCACCTTTATTTAAATAACCTCTGTGCAAGATTATGTTTCAAAGGCCCAAGTGTTGGTTATTGTCTCTTTTCTATTGAACATCAGTGAGAACTGGGCACATACTTGTAATTCTAGTTTTTTGAAAATTGAGTTTGTAATGAGAAAAAGGTACTGATTTTATAAATATGCTTCCTCTTTGTTTACTTCCTTAGCACATCTTTCCTTATTGGTCTCTGCCAAAGCCTTCAAGATGCCTTGAACTGCATAACCAGATCGGTGGGTCTGTCCTAAGTGTTTAGCTGCTGCAGCACTTTCATCTCCCCCAGAGTGTTTACAATGGCACGGTGCAGAGTAAGGGGAACCAAGACAGGTGGCAAGTCCTGCTCACAGTGATTTTAAGGGCAGCATTCTCACTGACTTTAATAAACCCTGGATTAAAGGGCAGGAAACATCTATAACTTCTCTGTAACTGGGGGAAGCTCCCTGAGCCACCCCTGGATGTGCCAGCTCTGAGAATGGACAGATACCACCATACTCCCTTTCTTGTCCAGAAGAGCTTTTAGAGTTGAGGTAGAGGTTTACCTTGATGAAATAGCACTGATGCTACCTGGGCTGCAGCAGTGGATATTGGGAAGGAGGGGAGCACTGAGAGCTGTTGTTATGAAGCTGTGATGTATTCTAGCTTGATTTTCTTAAAACAAACAAACAAACAAAAACAAACAAACAAACAAACAACAAAAACAAAACAAACACAAACAAACAAACAAAACCAAACCAAAACAAAACAAAAACAAACAAACAAAAAAACAACAAAAAAAAAACCAAAACAAACCCCCAACACCTCTTATTTTAAGTGCTTAGTTTCCTTTAATATTTTTGGATGTTACCAAGCTTAGCCAGCAGAATTTGAGGTCCCAAAGAGATAATTGGTTCCTGCACATCTGAGAAAGTCATTAATGGGTGAGAGGAGTGAGACAGGAATGAATGGCACCAAGAAGAGAAACACAGTGGTGTGAGCTGAGGTTGTCCACTCCCTTGACCAGATAACCTCTCTTCTCTCTTTCTTTGCCACTGGCTCAGGCACCTTTGCATGGAGCTCTCTACTCTGTGTGCTGCCTCTTGCCTGGCAGCCTGCACAGGAGAGCTGGTGGTGCAGAGCCCTGAGGAGCACAGGATGGTGAGAGCAGAGCATCTGGAGCTCTGCTTTTTGGACAGGATTTCCCTTGACAGGGTGGCAAAACAAACCACAAACTGATTCTTTTTCATTTGCTAGGTTGCCAGGCAGAGTAATGATCATCACTGATACCATAAATATTTATAGAAAAAAAATTCCATCCCATCTTCCACTTTCACCGATGTTTCTATGTTTATTGTCAAATTACACATCTGATTCATTTTTCATCGTATATACTTCTCCCTCTATGCTCGTGAGCCACTTTAATATTGCAGCTATTCAGGTTTTTGTGGGAACAATTTTTGTGCTATTTTCGGAGGAGTGCTTTTTTTGCTTTGTATTGTGCATGCTGGCAATAGAGTGTTTCTGTATTGCTTTGAGATGGTATGTTACTATTGTCAAGTGTATTTTTTTGTCTACATTAGTTACAGGGCAATGAAGCTTTTTTGTTATTTTTGAAAAGGTTTCAGTGGTCTGGTTTTTCTAAGGGAATCTTTATAAAGACATTTTCAGTAGCCCTGCTTTACATAATCATGCATTTATACATAGTTTAAACAGCTTTAAGATGCTGAAGAAAAATTAGGGGTCAAGCAGAAGCTCACAGATCCAGTTAATGAGTTCTAGTACCTGCCCTTAAATCCTTTGTGAATTGGGAGTGGGGCACAGAAAAACCTCTCTTGATGCTTATTTCCACTTATTGCTTCAATATTTAATTAGCATGGCTTAGTCACTGTAATTCTTAGTGAGTTTTTAAAAGATTTAATTTGAAACTAATTGGATTAATGGACTGTTAATTACCCATTCCTGCAGATGTAGGTACGGTAGGAAACTGGTCCATGTGAAGACCCTGGGTGTGGTTTCAGGTCAAGCCTGAAGTTTGGGTGTGGCTGACTAGACTTAGGGAAATCTCCCCAGCTTTCTCTCTACCCCTTTTTGTTCTCTGTGGAGGAGGAGGTGAGTGGTGTAAAGCCATGATACTGTGCTTGGTGTTTGTCCTACAAGCAGAACCAAGTAAGCCCTAAGCAGTGCTCTGTAGTTACATTGTCTGTAATGTGAACAGTAGTAGCAAGACATGTTCCTGGCATGCATACATGCATACAGTCTGTATGCACATGCATGTGTCTTATGATACATGTGTATGTGTATATGCATGTTAAGACACACCACAGAATCATGGAATGTCTCAAGTTGGAAGAGAATCATAAATATCATAGAGTTGGACTTAACCATGTGACTACAAGCATCATCCAGATGTATACTTTCCAGTTTTTGAAGAAGTGTTAATGAACAATTTCTATTTTGCCATGAATTTTAAGGGGTGAAACAATTACAGTGCTTGTGGAACATAAACTTTTTTTCTGAGCCCCTTTCCTGATGGGTTTACAGGTGTGTGTGGCACACCTTATTTCTTAGAGGGTCGGTGTGTTTTTTCTTTGGCTAGTAGACATACTGCTGATTGGAAATGCTCATTTGTTAATCAGCAAGTGAAATTTCAGTGAAGCGTTACAAACACGTAAGTTTTGCATTCTCACTACTGGGCAGATGGACATTACTGTAAATTTGCAATAAATGTGTCATATGGAAATTTGAAAACTTGCCAGTTTGATTAAAGTGAGGAAGCTTGCTCATGCTTCATGCTTGCAGTTTTTTGCAAGCATTTCTTAAGCAATCTCAAATTGTGGTGAAGAATGTAGACCCAAGTATCCTTGTGAGTTCAGAAAAGATGCAGAGTGTCAGACCCCAATCTTGGAAGAATAAAAAGTAAAATTGTGCCTTTTGTTTTGTTTTAATTTTCTAATATCTGTTTATTCTGTTGATAGCTTGTTTTTAGCTTGTGACTCTAGTCCAAGGTCTTACATCTTGCTGAGTGGTTAGATGGGACTTGTTAGCAGTGGATTTGGGGGCACAGAACCACTGCTGTGGAGTGCTGTGCAAATCCTGTCCAGCTAGCTTTTCTCCTGTGTACCTGCAACCCTGCTGGGCAGCAGAAGGTGTGGATGGCAGAGCAGAGAGCCTACTGTCTCCACTGGTGTGGGGTGTGGTCACATTGTGACATGGGGACTAGGTTTTTCTGTTCATCGTTTTGTTTGAATGGCAGCGTGAACCAACCATCTGCCTAATTAAAACTAGTACAGTAGTACCTGTGATGAGAAAATATTAGCAAGACTTTTCTGCAACTTTACAACTGCTCCTGGTATGATGGCAATGTGTATTTCCAAATGACTTACTGTTTGGAGGGATGCCCTCATTTCGGAGACCCTCAACTGCTGCAAATTATGATAATGTGGTGTGAGGGATTGTTATTCACAAGGACCTCAAAACTGTGGCTGCTTTTCATAGTGGTCTTACAACCTCCCAGTATATTTTCCTCATCTCAAGAAAGACTGAAGGAAGCAGAGCTGTGTCTCCTCAAATATGCAGGAGATCAACTGCAGGTGTTTTCATTTTTCTTGGAGGAGACGGAGGCTGAACAACTTGGGTCTGTAGTAGGAAGGGTGAGTGCAGTTTCTACTACCCTTCCTATTTAGGAAAAAAACAGTAAGATTGTTTACTTGGAGTAGACTTGGTTATTTGATCACCATGCATCACCTGCTCCAAATCTTAACTAGCAATTGAGGATATTCTTAAGCAAGATGTCTTTTAGTCTGTTATCTATAGTTAAGGAGGTATACATTAAGCATTATCACTGCTAGAAGCAGACACTGCAAAAATTTGCCCTTCAGAAAATGCAATTACTTAGAAGAGATTTAGCTGAAAAGTAAAATCACTGAAAAGAATTAGTTCTATTTGAGCTCAATCCAGGACACAAGTTCATTAGCATTCTTCTAAGAAATAAAAGATAATAAAAGTAGGGATTTGCTACGTTGTGTTTTGCTGGGAGACAGACTAACCAATGATGTATACTGTAATATAATTTAAACCAATCTCCCACTTCCTAGTACCAGTTATTTCTCAACTCTTTCTGTTGTGTTTGGGCAGTTGTGATTGCATGTTTGAGGAATGGGAAAGGTGGTAGATTATTCTTAGGCTGAAACAGCATCAGTACTGCTGACAGCAGGACAGTCTGCTGGTCACCACTGCTCCAGGAGTCAAAAATTCTCCTGCTGACTTCTGCTTGCAAAAGAGGTACTAATTCATACTTTGGGATAATCTGTCCTCTTCAGACCAGTCCTCACAGTGGGATGAGGAAAATGACAGTCCTAGTTGGTAAAAGTCCCTAATCCATGTTTGGTTTGGCAGTCTCTGCAGGTTTGCGTTCCCTTACCCTGTGATTAGTTTTTTCCTGTGCCTGCCCATTTCCATGGAGGCCACTCTTGTAACAGACAAGGTTATGGGATGGTAATAAAAAAAGCTTAATCCATTAAAGCATGTAACTAGATGTTTGGCTGCAAAATTGGAAATGCAGAGAATATTGGTATTTTTAAAATCCTGGCTTTTAATTAGCAAGAACACGCAGTAGTGTCCATATCACCTCTCTGGACAGTGAACACTGGCAACAACTCTCCGCTTGACTGGTTTGTTCTGGAGGTCTCTAGCTTGTATCTTACCCTGCTGGTGTTTGAGGAGAGCCTGCGAGTTACTCTGAGCAGTGTTTGCTGTTACAAAGAGGAATCTCCAGTTAGAACACATACCAGGTTGGTTGTGAGGATTCATATTTCCTTCCACTCTTTGCTTCATTGAATTGGATTTAAAAATAAAATACTTTTATTCTTAAACTTCCTTCTCCTTTGTTTTGTGTGATGGAGAGCATCGCTCTCCCCATCTGTCTGCATTCCTTCCCCGTGCACTTCCCTGAAATTACTATTCTATTGTGTTCCTTAATTACTTGCACTTTTCCCAGCTTCAGGCTTTTTTTGTTGCCTTTTTTTTTTTTTCCTCCTTTGACTTCTTCAAGATTGTGGCAAAATTCCATAATTTGTGTATCAAAAGACTTGCTCATTATACCTCTTAGGTGTGGCAGCATCTACTTTGCCATAGAGACCATAAACAGCACAATACTAAATTGCAGGCAGCGCATCTTTTTCTAAATTACTTTGTCCTTTCACACCATGCCTTTTACTAGTTTTGTGGATCCTGCCAACATCATGAGGGGTAAAGAACTTTTTGTCTTTTTACTAAGTCATAAGGTGTTTTAAAGGAAAGTTTGTGGTATACCACAGCTTTATTGCCTCACTGGCCATCTGTTTTAAGGGCATACAAAATGCTTCTGTGCTTATGCAAGGAGATAAGAAAATGAAGGTAGATGAGTGGGTAAATGAGGGATAAGAGGTATGGGTGTTTTGCTCCTCTTTTGATGTTTTCTCAGCAGGAAAGACCTGATAGCAGGTAGTAGTATCCTGTAGCTTCAAAGTAAAACCCGACCATCAAGAAATGGGGACAGCAGCAGGGTGATATGGGGAGGTGAGGGCTTTTTGCCTAGTGATCAGCATGGCACTGGGGCTGGTTTCGACCACAGTTGAGAAACTTAGCTAGAGGTCAGATTAAAAGAAAAAAAAAAGAAAACAAAGTGAGTCAACAGGGAAACATTAAGGATAATGAAATTCCAATACGATTAGTTTTTATAAAACTTTGCTGTCGCCCATTCTCCGTTGCTGGCAGGCTAAATAGAAGCCTTCTGACCCAGCTGTAAAATCTGTATGAATTTGGTTTAGTTTTTTTCCATCTTTTCTGTGCTTCTAGTCAACAAAACAATCAGATCAGCAGATCACCTCACTAGGATATTACAAAACCATTGTGAATGTGGCAAAAAAGAAGATAAATCTTCACTAGCATAAGGAGCAGGGCTGGGCGATGCACAGCGCCCAAACCTGGATTTACACTGATGAAGATCTTTCAGTGAGGGAGAAATTAAGAAGCAGTTTCATCCCAGGTCAGGATGGGAAACACAAAACAGAGGAAAGGATTTGTCTGAAGACTAACTCTGGAAAGTCAGGACACACTCAGATGAAAAATAAGTGAAAGAAAAATAAAAATCATATCAAGATGTGGTGGTTGATTTATCCATACTCATCATTAAGAATAAATGGTTTCTTAAAATTCTTCATTCCTATAACAATAAGGTTTGTTTTGATCTGTTTGTGGTTTTGTTTTGTTTGGTTTTGTTTGGGTCTTTTTTGTTTTCCTATTTTGCTCAAAGTTATTTAACTTTAAGACTAATTTTTCTGGAAGCTGACAAGCTGCACACATCCTTTAAACTTGCAGGGCTGGATTAAACAGGACTAAACAGGATTAAACAGGACTCCAGCAGCACCAACCACTCCCGTACAAAATCAGGAGCAAGCCAAATAGTGCAGAGTGAATTGCAAGTGGAAGACATTTTTCTAGTGGTAAAACATTATGCATAACCTCAGTCTGAAGCAGCAGAGCTCCCAAACACAGGAATTTGCATAAAATGGTTGGGGTTTCTTCTGTGTGTGTTTATTTTTCGTTTGGTTGGCTTGTTCTTTTTTGTTTTGGTTTGGTTGGGGGGGGGGCATTGTGTGTGTTTTGGTTGGTTTGGTTTTGTTTTGTTTTTTTTCATGGCAATACTGCTAACACATAAGAATAATTTGTGCAGTAAGGCAATGTAACTGATTTTCATGTGTAAACCTCCTTAAAATTCAGAGAATAGTGACTTGGTTTGGAAGTGTAATTGGGAAGGTCTGTGTTTTAGCAGGCTATTTAGAAAATAGCATTAGCCACAGGTACGGTGGGAGAAGGATTTCAAACAAAAAAAGACTCTTCACCAACACTTACTGTTGTAAGTAAAACAATGTGTAGCTCAGTCGTTGCAGTTACCATGCTTGCATAAATGTGAGCAAAAGAAATGATCTAGCTTTTTTTCTTTGTTTCTGGTCAGGTTGTTTTTTTGTTTGTTGGTTTGGTTTTTAAAGAAGATAAGCATTAATTCATGTCTGACTTGTTTTATGTCCCATGAATAGATGTGGTGAGGCTGTACCATGGGAGATGCTGAGATCTTTTCCAGAAAGAAAAACTGAGCTCATTCATTTTTCTCTCGCGGTTATTGCAGTGGTGTTTTGGTTTGGTTTTGGTTTGGTTTGATTTGTTTGTTTGTTTGTTTGTTTGGTTTTGTTTGTTTGTTTGTTTTTTAATTCTGTTTTGTTTTGGTTTGTTTGTTTGATTTTGTTGTGGTTTGGGGGGTGGTTGGTTTTTATGTTTGTTTTTTGGGGGGTTGTTTTTTTAATTCTGCTTGGTTGTGTGGGTGTTGGTTGGTTGGTTGGCTTTTTGTTTGTTTGGTTGTTTTAATGAAAAGAGAATTTCAGCCTTACATTTGAGGAAAATTTAATGAAACTGTCCATTGCTTCAGTGAAGAATAGCATGGTCTTAAAGCTTATTGATAATTTTGAGGCCATTCAGTATTCAATGAACAATGTTTCTATTCTTTCCTCAACTGTTTTAAACATAGAGTGAGAGTTGAGCATAAACATGTCTTTGGTGTGGTTTTTCTCATTCTTCATGGTTCAGTATAATGATGTAGTTGTGCAAAAGGAGGCACAAGTCACTGCTGCTTTGTTCATTGTTAATTCAGAGTTGCCAGAATCACTCAATTTGGGACGACCTAATGCTGAGAAATGCTATAAAGTGGATTTTCATTAAGCTTAATGAGTTAGAAAATAGCTGTAGTCCTTAAAAGGAGGAGAGAAAACATGATAATAATGCAGCACTGGAAGGATATGCGGTATGCCTAACACCACGAAGCTATGAGTTTTAATCATATCCTTTCATGTGAGATATTGCAGAAGCTTTTGAATGGGTCACTGATTAAAATCCATGGCTGCTTATACGTCAGTACTTCTGCATCTAGATCTGGACTTTGATTATGCTAACATTGCTCAACAAGCTGCTTCTCAACCTGAACAACTGATCTGGCTCTTGGACAGTTATGAAGACAGTCTGGATTTGTTCTGGGATTGGTGTCTCCATCAGACTAAGGGTATGCAGGGATGTTGAATGTGCTACGTTTTTCCATGGGTGTGAGATACGAGTTTTATACTGGAAATGTTGGGTTTTTTTTTTATCCAGAGCTGTTCCAGGGCAGACATCTGCTGGCTCTGCAGAGCAATGTGGAAAGCCTGCATCATCTCAATTGCAGGTGGACTCCAAGGGTCCAGCAGCAGTGGGCTTCTTCTGTGGTTTGTCAGGATGATTCCTGGATGCCCAGCCATCTCCAGTGTGATGCGCTACCCATTAATGAGAGAATCAGTTCAGCCCAGCAACTTTTTAGAGTGTCTCTGAAATACTGGAAAGCTTATCAGACAGCTCATTGAAGATGTGGCTTAAGAGTAACAAGGAGGTGATGGAAAATATTTCTGAACAGAAATAGTGTCCAGGACCATGGGAAAACAAAGCAGGGGTGAGCAGCCTTAGTAGAGTGGCTACACAGTGAACCATCTAACCATGATAAAAAAGTGCCTATGGTGATAAAATCCTCTTCAGTTCCCCTTCTTACAGCTCTGTGCTGCTCAGCAGTCTCATGGCCATAGAAGCCTGTTGTGTTACATCTGGATGGATGAGGGCATGTGAAAGTCAGGCAGATAGTTTTGTGACTGTTGGATATGTTTCTAAAATAGTGCCTCTTACGAGAAAGTAACTCTTAAAACACATGCCAAAAATCCTTAATGTATTAACATAATTTTATAATCATGTGTCTTCTTTCTAGAGATTCTTACACTTATGTGTCAATAAATTAGCTGAGATTTTCTTTTTTATTTCAGATGTTTCAATTAACTCGTTTAGAAACAGTACACAGCTCTGTAATAAACACCTGGTATCTGATGGTGGTTGCCAACCCTATCATGGTTTTAAAATTGTTTGCAATTAAATGGATCTACTGGAAAGTGCATGGTACAAGACCAACTTTAAAAAAAAAAAAAAAAAGAAGTAATAATATTTAGATTTGACAAGTGCTTTTTCCCTCATGAAAAAGCTACCTTTCCCTCCCTCATACTCCCCACTTTCCATCTACATGTAGATGTGTAGGAGAGAAGAGGGAAGGGCAATGAATCTGGAGCACTTGTCTCCTCAGGAGGTGGAAGGTGGAGTGGGCTCCAGACTCACTCCTCTTTTGATCTGAAAGGAAGGTATGTTATTGGCTAGATTATTGGGCCATGAAGATAATAATTCATGTGTTTGACAGTATTTACAAGATTATTTTTCAAATATATCCTAGAATACATAAAGATTTCTGGGGAGAAGCTTTTTCCTCATATACACAAACTTGTTTTGCTGCTTTTATTTAAAATATGAATATTTAAACCTCAGTTTCAGAGCCAGACCATAAGTATGAATGTATACAATATATATACTGGTTTAATGTACTTTTGCTTTCAGAATTATTCAGCGTATGCAATAAAATATAATTCCTTTGCAAATTTACTGTGACCACACATTTAAGGTATTCTTCTCCTAAAAAATACTCTTACTGCTGTGTAACTCCAGTGCAATATTTTAAGAACAAGAATTTGAGATATAATTTATTATATAGCTATGTTTAAAAAAGCAAATGATTGAGATGAATAACCAGCCTCTGATGTTCTTGGACCTCCTGAGTGATAGCTGAATGCATCAATATCCCTGCTTGGATTCCTGAATGGTTGGTAAATAGCAGAGGTATTCACAACTGGGAGAGACTTCAGCTGCAGGTGTTTATACAGTCCATAGAGTATTTTTACTGAAGACTTTCATTTGCTATGGCTAAATCTATTCCTAGTTGTTATACTACTGGGTGCATAAATGCTTAGGGTCATCAGTTATAACTCAGGTACGAGTGGGAGTCAGGGAAGGTGGAAAGGATTTTCTGTGGGGTTTTGTGGTTTGTGGGTGGTTTGGTTTTATGGTTTTATTATTTTTTTCCTGTGGTGTGGTTTTTTTTTTGGTTGTGGTTTTGTTGTTGTTGTTTTTTTGTTTTGTTTTGTGTGTGTATGTGTGTGTGTGTGTGAGTGTGTGTGGTGGGTTTTTTTGTTTTATTAACTCACCTCACTCTTCTACAGACACCTTTGACCATGTAATTATTCCCTCTGCCCTAGGCTATTCTCTATGTTACAGACCACGTTGTGTCAGTCAGATAATTGTGTATGAAGACAGTTTGATGTGATTTTTAGTAGTAAACTATATTATAATTTTATCTGCTCTGCAGCCAGGTGCTGTAATTCCCTCTTGGAATAACTTGTTTTTCACATTTTAAGTGCTGATTTGTTACTGATTTCAGAATCAAATCAATAAGAAGAAACAGATAATTCCAGTCAATGATAATTTATTGCATTGTAGTGCAGGGGGTGATGAAATGCTTATAGAAATAATATAATATTTTGCGTAGAAAGTTCTTTTATGGAAAACAATATTGAATGGGGAATTTTATTTCTGGTGTGCTTTGCAAGTATACTGACAATCCTTTAATTTTTGGCCAGTACCACATACAAGGCACACCCTCCAATTTCAATGTAGATAAAAATAGCAAGGTAGCATATTTCACCTTGGAGATTGCAGTTCAGATTAGAATCCTGTTATGTTAGCTCTTTTACACAGAGGGATAATCTGTTTTATATGATATGATATGGCTGACAAATCTTAGGGGAAGGGGTGCACACAATCATAGGCAGAAGTGAGAACTAAACCAGGTATTTTTAGATCTAGAATAGTATTTAAAGTGTTTCTCCACACTTCTGAAACCAAATAAAAGTAGTCAATGACATGTTTGTTTTTTTTTTTTTTCCATTAAAATTATCAAGAATAGAGCAAGGATGGGAATATGTCAGTTTAACTGAAATTTCTGTTTTGCTGTAGAAAAAGTAAGAGGGAAATGCATTGTTTTGATGCTGTGAAAAGTCATCCTTTTTCATTCCAGAAGGGTTTTTTATTGTGAAATTTCCTTTGTATGTCCTTAAAAAAAAAAAAAAAAAAAAAGTCAACCAAACTGACAAGAATATGTTATAAACATATTCAGATTTTTGCATTTTCACATGAATTATTTTCCCACTCTGAGATCAAACTCGTGACCTTTCCTGGAAAATAGAAAAATTGGGTTTTGTCTTAAACAGCTAACCCCACTCTGTTGCTTAGAAATAGGGATCCTCCTTTATTGCTTTTGATAACTCAAAGCAGTTTCAAAACCAGTGAGATTTCACAATCATTCACAACATACAGAAGGTGTTCTCCTTCAATCTCAGCTGCACTTGGGAACTGAAACATCTGGAGATGCCCTAGCAGCACAACTGGCTGTCTTGCAGGGTGAGGGTTTGGGAGCCTCTGGGGATGAGGAGCTGTGGAACTGGTACTCCAGCCTGGCCCACCCTGGTAGCTCTATCAGCCTGTGGATGTAGACATTGCCAGCTGATGAGAATTCTGCCTCCTAATACTTACAAACAAGGAAATTACCTAATGACAGAGGTCTGTGCTTATAGCTGTGGCATTGGCTGATAGATGTCTCTTTAATAATGTGCTTGCTGTGGTGGTGCTAAGAATATGTTGATCTGCAGTGTGGCAAGTATTCTGGGATGGCATGCCATGTTTTTTGTTCAGTATCTGGCCCAGTTTCTTAAGGACTTAAGGAGTTAGCCACTGGAAAATCTCTTGGTCTTGTAAGCCTGTGCTGATCAGAAATCCCTGTGGAAGCCTCCTGTGGTGTGCTTCTGTTCCGAGTTGAGTGCTACTGAACTATAAACCGCTGTGCTAGGCAGGCTAGCTCCAAAGCACAGCTGAAGTTCATTTAATTATTCGCTGTGCACATTCTGAAATCCTTTTTTTCTGGAATTTATTCAAACCCAGCATTTGTCAATTTGTTCTCCCCTCCATGCCCGCAATTTCAGTTCTCAGTTTGCAACTCTATTTGGAGATTGCAAATTCTGGAACTTGTGATCTAGTAAAATTTATGTCTTTGGGTGTGACATCTTGAGCTAAATGGCTACATTTTCCCATGTTGATAGATGTGGATTTCCAAGAAGCTGTTTATCAGCTTGGATGGGAATAAAAGATCTTGTATGGAAGAAAGTTAAACACAGCTTTCAGCTGATAAATTGTCAGCCTTTGTATTAAATCTTAGCATAGAAATTTTAATAAGTAGCAAATGTAATAAATCTGTTTAATCCCAGTGCATTGCATTGCATTTATGTATGTGGAATTCAGAGGAGCCAAAATGAGCTCTGGATCTTTTGAATATTGACTTTATATCTTGATGCCTTTAAGAAATTTGTTTGCTACAAAATATAGTACAATTTCTTCTGATTTCAGATTTCTGACTTCTTGACCACTTTTCATCAGCTTTTAAAAAATCCTTACAAATGTACATACTTGTATTCAGTCCTGATAATAATTTTTCTGTGTATTGTGCTTAAATTGGAGAAAGTTTTTTGAGCTTTCTCTGTCTGTTACATATTGATGTTTATTCCCGTTTTTCCTTTCACTTGCACACCTACGGGGTGTTGAATGTCTGCACATTACTGTAGATTCCTTATAATACCTATTTGTATATTCATATTTTCAGATCCTGTTGGAGGAGAACTGGCCATGATGAAGAGTAAAGTGAACAACTTGTGGTTTGTGGTAGCTCACATGAGAGGAAGAGTCCTGAATAGGAGCACCAGCAGCACATAAAGATGCTGTACGTGCTTCATTCTTGTACAGGTGTGAGATTAATTCTTTTAACGCCTGTTCAAAATCAATGAACACATTTAAAGGGAGCCAGCTGAGGAGCTGTGCAGTTATTTTCTCGGGAGGAAGAGCACATTTTGAATGGGGCCAACAGATGCCTCATCAAGTCCATAGGCAAATTTCAGTGCCTCTGAGGGCTGATTCACAGGGGTGTCAGTAGGTCTGCAATGGACACACACTGTATTTGAGGATGTTGATGCAGTGTAGTCCTCAGAAGCGTGGCAAACTTCAAGCTGGAAAGCAGCATTCCCTGCCGGATAAGCCTGACTAAGAGAATTAAACTGAGCATCCAAAAGGAAAGCTTAAACTAGGCAAACGTGCACATAAGGAGGTAGGCAAGTGTTGCTGATTGACTGACCTTTAGCAGTGGGGACATTGCGGAGGTTGGAATTCTTGAAACCAAGTCTATGGTTTGTTTATGAGCTTGACCAAAGAGAAACCCCATGAGAAGTAGCATGGCTTTGCTGCAGCTCAGGGGGTGTGATATTCAGCCTGTATACTCTTGACTTTATGTTTTATTGTGTAGTTTCTTGTTTTCTTCCTGCTGTGGCATTTAGTTTGACTGATGATTTCAAATGTACAATAATTGAAATCTGCACCTTTTAACTGTAAGGAAAAAATAATAAATGTAAGGTGGTTAACAGTAGCCTTCTGTGGAATTGATACAGGGTCAGAGTCAAATGGGGAAAATTAATCTGTTTAAACAGAGGCAGAAGGTGACTGAGAAATCTGTGACCACTGATTGCATAAAGTTTTGCTCTGAGTTGGGCTGATGCAATAGCTGATGGTTGGGGCTTGGGACTCTGTGCAATCTTGGATTTTCTTCTTTCATTTTTTTTGTCTACTGCATCTTTTTACACTGTTAATGTTTCTTGTGTTGCCACGTGGACATTTTATTCTCTTGTACTATGCAATTTAGCTTTTCCTTCCCCATAACATTGTTTGTATACAGTTTGGAGTGTTTGTGTGATTTATTTTTTGGTAGTTTTGGTGGTGTGTTTTTTTGTTGTTGATGTTGATCTATATGTCTAAGGTAATCTATGACAGGGAACTTTCTGTCTGGTACAACATGCAGTGTGTTGTGGATTTTGTTTGTTGTTGTTTGGTTGGGGGGTTTGTTTTGTTTTGTTTTTGTTTGTTGGTTTGGTTTGTTTTTTATTGTTGTTTTGGTTTAGTTTTGGTGTTCTGTTTGGTTTGGTTTTGGTTGTTATTTTTCTTTGATTTGTGGGGCTTCTTTGTTTTCTTGGGGTTTCTTTGTTTGTTCGTTGTTTTTTTTCCTTTCCTTCTGAATTGATCCAGGGGGAATAGCCAAAAAATATTATGTACTCATCTCAACAAGACTAAAATGGACTCAGAGTGTTTCTGTTACACAAAATGAGAGGTTTTTTTCCACTGCACCCAGCGAGAAGCAAATACCAAGAAGGTGAGATGTGTTTTCTGAGCTTGATCAGCCTCAACTTTTCATGATGGGTTAGTGGAAATTGCACAACACAAGAGAGTACACCTTTGTTAATTCTTTTAAATTCCTTTTATGTAAAGAACAGTAAAGGAATGATGGTAAGATTTCTGTACCATCCTATGTGATGACATTTGCAGTTATGTAACTTCAGGGCTCTCCGTAGTCCTCTGGAGTTGAAATTCTTGAACTATGTTTATGACAGGTGAGTAAGGCTTAAACACTTACAATTTTGCTTTTGTGGATTTAAAATAGTAGGCTATGGTGAAAACTGGCAATTCACTCTGTCATCCTAGTGTCAGATATAAAAGTCTCTCTGACATGTCTTCAAAATGAGAGTTGATTCATGTTTTATTTTGTCTTTCTAGTCACTAGAAATAAGAACACACTTTTGCTTGCACTGAGTTAGGTGCCAATAGTAGAAATAATACTGCGTGGTTTCCTTTGGTGTAGATTCACTTTATAAGAAATTTGGAAGCTATGTAAAAAAACAAGATAAATTATGGAAGCACTGAAGACTGAGAAGACTGAGTTACCAATAGGGCTGTATTGTGTTTTCACCATTCTTTTTTTCAGGCTCAATCACATTCTTAAAACAGTCTGAAGAACCCCTGTTTTACCTTGTGTCAACTCACTAGAGACCCTTTTCACCATGGATATTGTCATTCCCACTCACAGCTATTAGATGGGCTTCAGAAGCAAATTCCAAATAGAGACACTTCTAAACTCCTTCAAAATTTGGACTAGAGACTTCAAGCCTGTTTGAACAGAGAGCCTGTAGCTGAACAAGTGACAGGAAACATGTTGTTTTCACAAAAATTATATTATTATATAGACCTCACCTTCTCCTTTGCTTTTATAAGCCCTCTTGCACAGACATTCTTTGCCTTTGCTTCCCCGAGTGATCTCAGCAGTGTTTCTGTTTTGACATGTTGCAGCTGAAGATCAGATAGTCTTGCTTTTTGTTTTGCATTTTTGGGCATCATCTTTGCTGTCTGCCTATATTTGTGTATAAAAGTCCTGATACCATAAATTATCAGATTTAGTAGAAGGTAGATCTGCATCTTTTTAAAATGGCCTTTCTTAAAACTTACCCTTTTCTCTTGGACTCCCACTACACTGGCAGTGTCACAGAACTTAACATGCAGAAACAAGGAGCTTTTGTTTTTTTTGGGGGAGGGTTAAAATAATGTTGTGGTGATGATTAGCTGAAAAACACCAAAACAATTTAAAACAAAAATAGATTAATATCCTGACCAAGGTGTGGTGGGTTCACCTTGGCTAACATCCAGGCACCCACCCAGCTGCTCACTCACTCCTGCTTCTCAACAGGACAGGGGGATATATGATACGATAGCAGGGCTCGGCTCTTGAAGTCAGGGAGACTTGCCAAGTACTGTCATGGGCAAGGCAGACTTCACCTGGGGAAAATTAGTTTAATTTACTGCCAATTAAAAAAGATTTGCGTGATGAGAAACAAAGGCAAATTAAAACAACATGTTCCCCCCATCCTCTCCCCCTTCTTCCCAGGCTCAGCTTCAGTGCTTCCTTCCCTAGTCATCTCCCTCCCTCCCCACCTTGAATGGCACATGGGAATATGGGGGGTTGAAGTCTGTCCATAACAGCTCCCCTCTGCTGCTCCTTCCTCCTCACACTTTTACTCTACTCCAGTGTGGCTCCTGCCTGCCTATGGTCTGCAGTGCAGAATGTTTATTTCTTTGCATGTTCATGTGTTTTTGCTTTGGCCTTTATAATTGAATTTCTTTGTAAAAGAACCTGAAGTCAACTAGTTAATAAGATATCAAATTAAGCTGTTTAACAGCTGGAAATTGTGCTATTGTCAGCAAAACAGTGACAGTTTCAATATAGCAAAGATGCCTTTTTCTGCCTGTTTAGAATTCTAAAAGCATTAGTTCATTAGACTTGCTGCCTAGTTTGCTGTGCTTTGTTCCTTTAGAATTTCTTGAAAATTAAAAATGGAAATATAGCCAAACAGTTCTCTGATGGCCACTCATTTAATTTTTAAGTGAAATGAATTATTTACCTTTGGAATGTTTTACATGTGAATATTTACATGTAGCTTTTTTTTTTTTTTTGGTATAAGGGCAAACAAAAACAATCACAATCAAATCTTCAGTTGCTTTGGTTCCTTTCATTATGGATTTTTCACCAAAAATGATGTTAGGCATAGTGTTTGCTTTTCTGATTGAAATTTAAATTGATGTATTAGCACTACATCTTTGCACAGATACTTTCAGGAGGTGGTGTTTGTTGGTGAGACTGGCAAACACCACCCTTCTACCACCAGCTTATTCCCTTGTTGCAGATAAGAGTTATTCCCAAAAGAGTAAGACTTATTCTAAGTAAAATTTAAACATTGACTCTCTAAAACATTCATTGTCATCACTGCAGCAGGTAGAAATAAGAATGGCCTGGTGGCTTTGTCTTAAACAGCTGAGTCCAGTGGTGTGTAGGGTGCTGTGCTCAGACCAGCCCCAGAAGAACTAGCTTGAGATCCAGCAGCAGTGCTGCAAAAGCCAGACTGCCACCATATGCAGAGGAAAAAAGGTAGCTGTATCAGCACTTGGAGCCAGCACTGCCTGCTACTGCTGTGACACTGCTGGCAGCATGTCTCAGTGCAGAGATCTGGTTCTCCAGAGAGATGGGACACAAGTGCCTTTAGCCACAGCTTAAGTTGCCCAAATTATTTGGGAATACAGCTGCACTGACAAGTGAATCTGTCTCAGTCAAGCACTTTGGGTTCAGAAGAGGTGTTCCCTATAATTGTCAAACCACTCCTGTTTCTTCATGAAACACTTTTGTCTTTGGTTCCTGAAACAAAACTAATGAAAAGTTAGGTGTTGTCTGATTAATGCTTTTACTGTTTGCTTCTGTCCTTTCTGTCTGTCTGCATCTGCGGCTGTCTCTTGTAGTAACTATCCCCAGATTATAAAATCTTTGGAGCATCCATCATCTCTTTGCCTGGTAAGACTTCCACACTCCACCTTCTCAGCTCCTGTGGCTTCATTCCGATTGTTTCCTCCCTTTGGTAGGAAATGACTTTGAGGGTTGGCCTTTTGCAGCATGTTATTTTTAAAATGTATCACTTAGTAACTAATCTTAAATGAGAGTAAGATAAGTCTGTTATCTAGTAATAGACAATGAATTGTGGTATGAAAAAAGAATGTACATAAGCTGTATACTTGCATAAAGTAGTCTTTTTTTAGATCAGTTTTGTCTGTAGCAGTCCTCCTGTGAAGTTGCTTTGGGTAAATCAAGGAACTAAAGTTTTGATTTGTGAAATTAAGTGAAAGACAGGAATGTAACTGCTTGGTAGACAAAACCAAAGACAAAATTAGTAATAGCTGTAGTTTGGCAATAAAATAATTGACTAATTTAAAAAAAAAAAAAGTCAACGGAAAGTATTTGTGCAGTGCCAAAACTGAGGTTATCTTTTATAACTCTGCTATAGATTCATATAAAATTAACAGAAACTTTCTCATATCACACATTTTTAAATAGCCTTACATTTGCATGCATACTTTCCTTACTGTTCCTCAGATCATCTTCTTACTGATGGGGGCTTTGTAAAGGCAAGATAATTGGATTATATGTTATGCTAAACATATTCCCATATTACTGTGGTTTCACTGTACTGCTTAAACTCCCAGTAAGAATTTTGTGTGTGTATTTTTAAGAAACAGTCTTTATTTTCAGGTAACTGTTTGGAAAAGTAACTATTTATTAAATTCTGACAGGATGACCTAGGGAGAAATGTTATTTGAAAATTGAACTTCACACTTTGCCTTTTCCGTTTGTGTTTTCCTCTCTCTCTGCATAAAAAGGATGTACAAAGATAGATTCTGTGGGTTTAGGAAACAGATGATAGTACATAAAGTCCTGTGTTTATGTGCACTGTGGTGTTTTGATTTTTAATTAATGGTGTTTTTTAAAAACTTCAAAGCAGACCAGTAGGGAGGCAAGCTCCGATAGTGCTTGATGTCAGCAAGTGAAAATGGAAGAGGGTTGTCTGCCCCTTGTTGTGTGTCTGAGGGGTGAGGGATTGTATCTTTTTGTTTAAAATTTTCTTAGTTGGTCTTCAAATGAGCAAAAAAAAAAAATGAGAAAAATGTTATCTAATCAAAACTTCTCAGTCGACTAATGACGTCAAGCAGTAACTTTCTCACCATATTTCCTTTGAACTATAAACTATTTAATACAGCAATAAATTACCTCATCCGTCATGGCAACGTAGCCCTTTTCTGTGTTTTGCTATGTGGTGGGTTTATCAGTGCTGCTCATGGGAAGGCAGTGAAAAATAATATCCTCTTTAATTGAATTTGCAGATTGGAATGTGACGAGGAGGAATGGCCTGTGCTGATGCCTGGCCAGTGCCCCAGATCATCAGCCTCCTGATAATGAAAAATGCTTTACTGACTGCACTTACCAGGTGCTAGGATATGAAATAGGCATGTGTGGTATTGTACTTGTGTCTAATATGGGTTTTGAGTTACAGCAGTAGCCTAACACAGGAACACAACCTGCACGTGGTCTTTCTCTGTACTGCCTTGGCTTCTGCAGGTGAGAAAGACGAGCTCTGCTCGAGCTCAGAGCATGTCAGGCATCATTGTGCAGAAATAAAAGCACTTCTTGCCTTGTGGTGATTTGTTCATATGACTTTGCTGTTAGAATAATTTTGCCTTCCTGTGTCATTTACAGCAGCATGTCACTTTTTCTTGTTTCTAGTAAAAGTAATGACGCTCCTTAGGATGTTCATAGGTGAACTGATGTGCACGCAGGTAATTAGAGCAAGTGTAGTTTTAAAGTCAGGTTTTTTAAAAAGTAGTGTGGCATTTTTATTCTAAAATGAAACTGGATAATTGTCAAATATTTAAAAATTAGCAGTGAAATTGCAGTTGGCAAGTCCAGAAGAAGCTATATTTTATTTTTTCTTGTTCTCTATGCCAGTCTAGAATATGACAGTCATAGATTTGTTTTTTTCTTCAGAATATGGTGGCATGGGCTTGGACTTCTCCTACAGCATTGCAGTGGCAGAAGAGCTGGGAAATATCCGCTGCGGAGGTATTCCTATGGCTATTGGAGTGCAAGCTGGCATGGCTACTCCTGCTCTTATAAGGTAATTTTCTGGAAGTTTGGTTTAGCCTGAAACCCAAATCGTCACATGCTTAGGCCTAAAACCCAATCTGCGTTAACAGTGGGAAAGAACCCACATTGCTGTGCAGATTTACTGTCTAGTTGCTCTTTGGTAACATGTGAGGAAGGAACATACTCTCTACCTCTCTCAGACTGGTTTAGAGGACAAAATTGTTTGTTTGTTTTTTTAAATGTTAGACTATTGCAAATTAAAACATAGGCCTTGTTTAATAGTAGATGATAGGTTTACAAACATAGAACCTTGGTACCACAATCATTAAATCAGTTTTAATTCCAGAATCCCCCTATTCATGTTTGTGTTTTCTCTTAGCCAGACATTCCAGTGCAGTCATACTAAGGATGAATTTAGTTGTGATGATCAGGATTAGGATCAATCTAGTTATATTTTATAATTTATTTGCTTTTTTTCCAGTTTACAAGGTGCTCCTCACTGACTGTTACTTTTCAGAAATATTGATCAATATTGCTTTAAGTCCTAAAGTGGTAGCACATTTATCATGCTTCCTAATTACACCCATTCCAGGCAATTACTCATTTTGCTTTTTCTCATCTGCTTTTGTCAGTGTGCCCTTTTATCACTTAATGTCATTCAGGCTTCTGCACTTTCTGAAGCAGTTTTGGTTCTTTTTTCCCTCTCTTCATAACAGTGGCAGTTACCAACTTCTTCATGTAGTAGTTGCACAGACTTTCTGCATCAAAACAGCAGTTTTGAAGACTAGAGGGAGGTGACAGGTGGTTCAGCAGTTTGCCTCTGGAATATGGATATGCCTCACATTCTGGAAGGTAGTGGTGGGACTTAAATTCAAATGATGATGAAATTGAGAATTTCTCTGCACAAATCAGATACACAATAAGGAGATTTTGCACAGAAGAGCATTTTAGGGTAGGGTTGTTTGGTGGTGGTTTGTTTGGTGGTTTATTTCCCCATTCTGAATGAACATATCTGTAAATCCATTGTAGAGTCTGGAATGTAGGCTCTGTTCCCTTGACATCAGTATGTGCAACTTCAGAGGTTTCAGACATGGGAAATCTAATAAACTTTCTTCTCCTTTGGGTAATACACCAAAAGCTTGCTGAAAGCATAGGGTTCAGTATGTCTGTTGTAACAGTAGCTTAGTTATAGTCCAATGGAGAATAAAACTGGTATTTTAAAAGTTTTCAGAGAATAGTAACTTGCCCCCATGATAGCCTTTTATTCCCAGGGGTTTAAAAAAAATCTGTGGGTAAAAGATGATGAGATTTTGCTCCATTGTAGTTTTTTGGCCTTCTGTTGTTATGTTCTGCTCTGCTGTTGTATAGGAGTGAAGCCGTGTAGATTTGTGCTAGTTAAATCCCAAAGTCAGTCTTTTGGGAAAGCAAAGATTAATATGGCATTAACATGATGAAATCTGTAATTTAATTTGCATCTGTATTAGTGAACTTTTCCTCCACTGTTAAGTCAATTCCAATGACTAGGTATAGAGTGTCCCACTCTTAAGATGTAAAAGTGGAACTCTGTGATGAAAAGAAGGCTGGTTGCTACAGCAAATGTTTCATGGGTGCAGCTTTACTTGATGCACTACAGTGAAAAGGTTAACTGATTCTCCCGGGTCATGGCTTCAAATGTGAATGGTTTCTTTAAAGGTATCTGTGTACCGTGGTAATCCCAAACAAGTTCAAAGAGATAATCCAGATTTTACATTTTAACTGTGCATTGTTACCTATGATGCATCAGAGAGGCATGAAGTAAACAGTTTTTATCCCCTAAAAAACTTTTGTAAAAGAAATTTGGAGCCCTTTGTTTGCTTTCCTAACTTTGGGGTTTATCCAGCATTGATCTAGCATGTATTGAGTGCACCTGCAAACCAACATGGTGAATGGGATATGTCATGAAGATGCTCTGCCCCTACGTTAGACATGTTCCCTCAGTTAGATATGTAAACAGCACAGTAGTGTGAACAGAGGGATACACATATGCACACACACAAGCTTTTTAAATTTTCATACTTTGTAAAAGTAAAGTCTTAAAAGATCTAGAGTCAGGATGCCTCTTGATGTTGTTTTTGCAACTTGCATGGGTTTCTTGCTTCAGTGACAAGCCGTTGCAAAGCATTGTTTGTGAAGGTCTTTGAGATAGTCAGTTAAAGGGGAAGTACATTGTAGTAACAGTTATAAT
This sequence comes from Chloroceryle amazona, assembly GCA_027560015.1. Classification (NCBI taxonomy): domain Eukaryota; kingdom Metazoa; phylum Chordata; class Aves; order Coraciiformes; family Cerylidae; genus Chloroceryle; species Chloroceryle amazona. The sequence goes on from JANHFX010008459.1 coordinate 52,000, forward strand.
TATATAAATAATACATTTTGAAAACGTTACCCATATCTGTTTACCTGTTCACTGTCCCTGACCCTTTTTCTTAATTGTTTATAATTTTTTGGACAACCTTCAGAAAGTTATGTTCATAGTCATACTTAGCAGCAGCCCCGCAGATTTTGATTTATATGCATTTCTATTGTGCAGACAGAGGAGAAAATAGTTTTGTTTCACTTGAAAATCCCCAGACTGATCTATTTCTTTTCCCCAGATTCCTTTAAATGAAGTTGTAGGACTTTCTGAATTTGAGAACTAAATATAAAATGTTTTCTCAGCAGTGATCTGACCTTTGATGTACCTAGTTCTGGACATAACTCTCTGTCTGGTCTTTCAAATGCATTCAGGTATAATAATTCAGTTATATTCATGTTTATATTCAGTTAAATTCATGCTTAAAAGAGGAGCGAAGAAAGCAGCTCTCAGCTGAGGGAGTGAATGAGGTGTTTCCCTGGGCTTGTAAACAAACCTATAGGGCGATACATCCATAGTGATAGTCAGTGTAGAGCTCCTTTATTTTGGCAGTAGGCAGTAAACTTTCCTTTTCTACTCCACCACCACCCCCCCCCCCCCCCCCCCCCCCCCCCCCCCCCCCCTTAGGGAAAATGCATCTGTAGCTACGTTTTAGATAGGGGGGAT
>JANHFX010008465.1:0-18062 GCA_027560015.1 Chloroceryle amazona
GGGACCGTGTCATCGCTTCTCTGTGCAGGCCCTCAGGGCCACGGAGCGGGGCTGTGGTCCCTCGCAGCGTTGGGGCTCGGTCCCAGGGGCCGGAGGTGGCACTCCGCTTTACCAAGAGGCACACAGACAGGTAAACATGCTTTAAAACCAGTGGTACAGGCACTTTGCATTGGAGCCGCCTGGCTTGCAAATCAAGTTGGTGGGTTTGGAGGGGGTGAGTGACTTATTTTGGCGTGTAAATCTTTCTGTTCTCCATAAACTGACAGAGTGGACTAAAATGAACACAAGCAGTTCAGCATCTATTTAGCCAGATGCATCTCGCAGAGGAATATTGGCTTTTCACCTCCAGGCCCTAAATGGGAAATAAAGAGGTTGATGTCCTCTATTCTGTTTGCAATTGCCTGCCCTAGGATTAAAGAGATCTCTGTTTTACTGGCTGTCTTTCATTTAACCGTTTGGAGACCAGAGATGGAAAATATTTGCCGAGAAGAAAAGAATAGCTGCATGGGATCATTTGCAATTCAGTGTGAAAATATTCTACCAAACCCATTTCTATCCCAGTGTAGTTGAAAAAATAGCACATAGCCATCAACAGCCCATTCCACTCTGCTGGACAGCACGGAAAGTTTGAGGCAACTAAATTCCTAATGGGAGACAGCAGCAAACAGCACAGCCATGTCTGGCTAAACTGCATGGAAGTTTTAATTGCTAGAAATGTTAGTAATGGCTAAAATACTACAGTTTTGGTAAATAGGAAACTTCCCACGAATGGTAAATGGTATAGCCTATATGGATGGAAACCAACAGAAGCATTAGTTCAAGTGGCACACTTGGAAGCGCAGAGGAATGAGCACTTGGAAGGAAGTCAGGACAAAAGCAGAGCCGTCCAGCGTAGCACTCAGGGTGTGTGCTTGAGAGAAGCATATCCAGAAACAACTGCTTTTCAAATTGATGCTGACAAAGAAATGAACATCATTTATGTTTAAATACCGTCTCATTGACACTGCTACCATGGGCAGAACATTTAATATAAAAATATGCTTCATAAAGCATGAGCGGAGCTTGACACCCTCGAATGGCCCCCAGAGATTTAGTTTTCTTCTAGTGAACAGTTCTACTCCTAAGTCTGGGAGCAAATCCCTGAGCAACTCGGCCTCCTCCTGGCCGTGCCGATCACAGGTCCGTGGGGATGCTGCAGTGGGACAGTGCCCACTTGTGGCTGACCTTGTTTGAAGCAGAAGCTGCAAGAAGTCCCTGTAGGAGGCCAGACAGAAGAACCTTGTCAAATACAGTGCTTGGCTTATACAGAGCTAATTTTTGCATGTTTTGGACACCCCAAAATGGACAGGGAGGGAAGAAGAAGGGAATTACATGCATCTGTGTATCCACTCTGCGTTAGAACTGCATGTGAACATCCAGGTTCCTGAAGGAACCCCAGCTCTCATGTGTCCCCTTGTTCAATGGAGACTGTACTGCTCAATGGAGTCATGTACAGTTCAGTGGAACTCTGATACTCTGGCATCTAAAATCTTTCCTGGAGGAGCATTTGGTTATGGATTATTCATTTGCCTTGCAATAACATTTAGCAGACCCTGCAAGGGATTAGAGCTCAATTATGCCAGGCTCCTCTTAAGTGCACAGATGACAATCCCTGGCACAGGGGTCTAAGTAAGAGAGCAAAGTGTTCATGTCTTGAAAAAGGCAAAAAGAGAAAATGCCAAAACTACAGTAGGCAGTAGGTGAGAAATGGTGAAGCTGGGGACAAAAGGACACTCCTAATTCTAGTGTACTTATAAACTGTTTTCCACTCTGGCTAAAATTAGTAGTAAACATCTCTCGATACTCAGAGTGCAAGATTAAGCCTTATCGCATGATGACTTAATGACCATATTTAGCTCTCAAATAGTATTTCTCATCTTTTTTTTTTTTTTTTTTTCCCTACATCTATAAATAAGTGCATCATCATGCAACACTACACATTATTTGGTATAGAAACATCAAGGGTGTCAAAAAGCAACTCATGGGACAAGCCACAGAAGCAGGACATGCAGTCATAGTGAAGATCTCTCGCGTAGGCAATTTAGGAATTATATTGCAACACTTACTCTCTGAGTTACTGCGTCACTATGAACAATGCTTTGTTAATACTTCCTATAGAAGATCTTCTTTCATAGTCAGAACAATTAAATAGGTAGCAAGTCATCAAAAAATGGCCATGTGAGCTCGGAGGAGGGAGCTTACTACCAGATTCCCTCTCTGACAGCAATGCCATCTAACCTGTATTTGCGGTCAAATCAATCAATCACATTGGATATATTTTGTTTTGTATTTTTCCTGATTCTTCCAACTTCTACAACAGACACTGATTCTCCATGTTATCCTTAGATTGCAGAGTCTCACACAAGGGGTGAGGAACCGTAGCTCCAGCCACAGCTTTCTACTTCACCTTAATCCAAACCTGCTGTAGTCAGGGAAGCTCACTAAAATGCAGGAGAAAGGTAAAGTGCTTGCAGATACTTATCCACTCAAACCCAGCCTTCCTCTTCAGCCATATCAGACTGGAGACTGCACCTTAACCAGTGATGGACTCCACCTTCAGCTCCAAGCGCATTTCTTGCTGTCAGATATGTTGTGGGGAAGATGCAGACTGTCATTGTTTCTGAGGAAACTATTCCCTTAAGGCTGTCTGTCAGGCGATTCCCTGAGCCATAAACATGTTTGGTAATTTAGATCACAAACATTAACAACTAACAAAAAACATAGAACACATGCAGGCAGCAGGCAGTCAAAATAGAGTAAATAGCTGGTCAGGCATCTGCTATGCAAATACTTTCAGTTAGGTAAAGCAGAGCTACCTTACCTTCAAAAACTTCATTACAAGATTCCCCAGAGGTGTGTTTTTTACCCACAGCAGTCAGTTTTCAGGTCACTTGCCATGCAACCTGCCAGAGATTGTTGGGCGCCAGCTGTATTATTTGGCATTACTGTTGTGCCAGGCAAGCAGACTCCCCACAAGAGACAGAAACAGAGAACAAAAGGATGGTCCCTGCCCCAGAGCACTTCCAGTCTTAATCTAAGATGTTAAAAAGAAGGGGAAAAAATATAACCAGCAAAAAACCCCAGCAGGTGGAGACAGGGAAGGGAAAAGAAAGGATGAGACAGGACCGATTAGTGAGATACTGAGCAGCCTCAACACAACAGCTGCGTTCTGGCATTGAATTCTTTGCATAAGTGATCGCTGGATGGGGCCTATAGGGAACTTGCCAGCACATTTTACCACATGAGCCATACGTTCTGTGTCACAACTGCCAAAAGAGCTTTGGGGTTGTAAGGATGGTTTGTGGTTGTGGCTTGGCAAAAAGTATAAGGAGGCAAGAGTGTGTGTCTTTCAACTGTACTGATATGCCAAGAATAAAGAAAAAATAAATCAGCAAGGATCTCCAACCCAGTCCTTGTGACACTATCATGAAAATAAATGTTTATTTATAACAAGAGAGCAAATTTGTGAATCACAAAACCTAACTGGCAGTCTCAAGTGATTTGGAAGAATCGGTTTGAAAATCCACCCCCCCCCCCCCCAGTCTCTTCAAGCTGCATTGCAGGCAAAGTCACTTTGCGTTGATTAGCAGCCCACACAGTGCTCAGCAAGCCTGGTTTTTGAAGGGAGGCTGGGAGCAGCATTTGGGAACTGCTGGTTCCTGCAAGGAACTGCCAGATGTTCACAGGAGGTTGTCACATGGTCAGAGTAGGAGCTAAATTGCCCCAATATTTTATTTTTTTTTTTTTTTACTTGCATGTATCTGGCACAATACACACCTCAGTTTGGAAACCTTGACCCATATTAGGTTACGTTTCTAGTTAAAAAATTGTTCATGTCAGTTTGAAAACCACATCCTTCAAAACATAATGTACTTTAACATTCTTTTGCTCCCCCTCCATCCCATGGCCTCTAATTTAGTAGGGTTTTAAGACCATCATGTGCTTGAACTCTGAGCTGCTCCCAGGCGTCTAAAAAAGTAATTGGAGTATTTAGGCTTTAAATGAATTCTCTTTTCAATCTAAATGGTATCACACAATCAGAGATGTCAGTATGAGTGGTTGAAGAGAGATTACAGATTCTCCTAAACAGTCTGGTAATTAAATAATCTATACATCCACGTATTTGGGTGAAGAAGCTCAGATTGCCCTAGGCTCCATCTCCTCTGTCCTCCCACCATCTCAGAGCATGTGGTATAAAAAAACCATCCTGCCTGAATACATTGGGTGTCAGTCCTGTTCTTGGCTGTTCATTTGAGATTTCTCAGGACTGCTCCCTGAAGGAATACTGCTTTCTTAGTGGAGATACCTGAGCCCAGACTCAGGCAGTTATTGTGGTGCCCAACTCTAGCCAGCAGCTGACAGAACTGGACACTAAAAAAACTTCAGGATTTGTGCCTTCATCATCTTAATCATTTGTGTGCAATATCTAGCTTCTATCAACCACTGCAAATAGGAATATGGTAAATAATGGCTAAATTCTGCTCCAAGTTCAGATCTGAGGGCAGTTGTTATAATTAAACCATATTAGTTACTTCTTTTCTTGGTTTCTTTTTCTAAGTCCAGAAGCTTTTTGTCTTCTCTGAACAGAGGCATAAACAACAGCAGGAATGGTCTTGCCTCACATGGGCTAACATCTGGTACGACTTGTACTCTGCTCCTCAAATGTTCCCCTGCCACTAGAGAGGTTATCACTGGAAGGAGGTTAGTCAGCATCAGACTGCTCATATCACAGGGATATCCTGCATATACACTCTTGGGAATATTGTCAATATTTACATGGCCAAGACACTATAAATAAAATCAACCTTTCATCTTCCTGCTTACCTAATTCTAGACCCACATCTTAGTGCACACCCAAAGTAGACTTCGTTGATTATGAGTGGCCCAATGAGTGTTCTTAATTATCAGCTTCATTTTCTTTCTTTGCTTACAGAGGAGATGCTGCATGGATATTCTCATTTTCTTTTAGCATAACTAAACTTGGAGAGCTGTGTGCAGGCTCATTTTTGATACAGAAACAGAGACGGGCCCTTTTCTTACCCCTTTCCTTCCACAATATATCAAACATATGAAGCAGTTAACAGCTTAGAAGACGATGCAAAAGTTTTCCTGCACTGTCATTGCACTCAGTAACATGGAAATGGCAACAGCAGCTCTTTGCTAACTTCACCCTTCTTATTACAGTAATTTCTACAGTAACTTAGAAATACACGACCTCAAATACACACTCCCAGGTATAGCAACAGATAATAAGATTTTAATGTCACCAGCACTGAATCTAATCATATCAACTAACCCTCAGCAACCTTTTTGTCTTAAAAACCTGACAGGATTCTTCTACTTTGTCATTATGGCTATGTGGTCCCCCTTCTGAGCATGCCAGAATGAAATGCTAATCCTAAACAATGACATCTCCTGGGTGGATTTTACATTCTGTGAGATCAGTTTCTTTCTGCCTGTGAAGGAGTTTGGTGACTCACATCAGCTCAGTAACCAAAGGTAGCTATGCAATACATACAGTGACTCCAGCAGGTTCCCCAAGGACACGTGTTCCACACCCTCTGCCACAAGTTATGAACCAGTCATGTGCTGCTGACCAGATTTCAAATATTTCATATAAAACCCTTAGCAGTTAGCATGTCTTAGCCACTTGGGCTTGGGGCATGCACATCATCAAGGCAGAAAATGCCTACACCTTAAGGGCAATTTAAAAATTGGATTAATGTTTTAATATTTGATTCCTTGAGCAGTCATGCTCAAGGACTCAAAGACCCAAGTGGAGGGGCATGATGAACTGTTTCTCTTTTGAGTGTCTGCAGTCTTTGCATTTGCTGTTTTATTCGGGCTTTCTGAAAATGCTTTTTGATTAACTGAATTTCATTCCACTGTAAATCTAATATGTTAAAATTGCAATATTAGGCATATCTGTCTTGATGTCCCTCAAATAATATCTGTACGCACATTCCTTCCCCTTGCCAACCTCTGTTTGCTCATGATTCCACCAGATTTTAAGCAAAGGACATTGCATATGGTAGCAGCACTCCACTGGTCACAATTCAAGGCAGCTGCAGATTCCTAAATGAAATACAATATGGAAGTCCTTAAAACAGAGACGCTCGGACTTTTAAGTACAGAAGTGTTTGAGATTTGCTAAATATACACAACAGCTTATTCTTTGTGCTTCTGTAGCTCGCTGGAGGAAGCAGGGCTTGTCATTTAGTAGTGTAATTATAATGATTCATTATTATGATTATTAATTATAATCATATAATCACAGTAATGATTAATAATTATAGTCATTACTATTTATATTAGAAGAGATCCTAGAGGCCCCGCTCAGAAGAGTGGGCCCCATTGTGCTTCATATGGTAAGGATGGATGATTAAGGGCACCTTAATGACACGGGCACTGTGGTCAAGGACCCAGATCCTTCAGATTTGGCCACTGCATCTGCTTAATGCAATATGCATACTGCAGTGGGGCACCACATGAGAAGGGAAAGGAGATGTGCACTCTTGTCAGCAGTGGGGTGTCAAAAAGCTGACAATACCCCAGTGAATGGCAATGGGATGACAGGGGAAACGCAGAGTGACAGTTACAGCTTAGAGAAGGGACCTGCAGCTGCAATGTGTGCAAAACTAGTGTCTGCTTCTGTGCATCTCCTGGTCCTCCAATCTGTGACAACCTCATGCTTGGGTGAGCTGGGGTATTGAGACAAGTACTGCCTAACTCCAGTGGTTTCCCAGTCAGCTCATGTAGATGTACTTCTCCAGGACTTCTGCTGACTTGACTTGTGAGAGACTTACCACCATCTCCTGTCTCTTCTCCAGCATTGCCTCCCCTATCACCTACATGATGTAAACTTGTGACTCTGAGATATAAATATACCACCCATGCTTGTGTAAATGTTCATTATAGCATATTATACCATAACTTGTGCCAAGCAGAGTACAACAGTCTACCTGGTCTGCCTAGGCACTGCCTACAGTAATTGCTAATCCCGCGACCCTCCGCAGCACACTCTGCTCAATCCTGCGATTTGCTCTCTGTAACAGTTCAACACAATGCATGCTAATGCAGTAGTCTAATACTGCATTCTCAGAAGCCTCCTGAAGCCAAGGTACTTCCAAAATTACTGGGCCTGGTCATAAGTGCAAAGATAAGCGTGTGTAAATCTTTGCAAGATTAAGCCCTTGGCCTTTTGTTCTGTTTATACATAAATTGCAGCTCTCTTGCCACCTCCTCATGTTTGGCTTTGAAGATGCAAAAGGTAGAGAGCTCTGCATCTAATGCTTTAATTTCTTCATTCTTCCCTAGTCTGCTCCTATTTGAAATTTCTCTGTTCTTTTAGTCTAGTTGCTAGTTGCTTCGTTAATCAGTAAAAGCTATTTGGATTATTCTATTTAGACACTACAGGACAAATTCAGTTAATGAGTTGTGAGCCAGTTTAACGTAATGAACTTAAAAGGTGTCTATACTAGCTCATGGGATAGAAACAAAGAACAAAGTCCTTTTGGAAAAGGGGTAAAAATCCATTACTTCAGAAACTGGGGAGTATAAAAAATGGTGATGCTTTACACATCTCCCCCCAGCTCTGCCCAGCAGGGGGAAGCACAAGTGATAATAAGCTTATCTTGCTATTATCAAACACCGAAATTTTGATCTGCTACTGCACGGGCAGATCTGCTGCAAACTTCATCAGGAGAATTAAGGAAAGTATATCTGGCATATGTTCCATGACATGATGGAGAAGAGAAAAACAGGAGCCGCCCTGGAGGTATGTTGGTTCTTTCAGTAATGTAAGACAAGGGGCTGGCTGGTGCTCAGGTGCAGATGTCCTTGTTGCTGCAGGACGGTGATGCTGTTCAACTGCACAATGTGATGCGATTGTTCAGGGGGTTATTTTGTTATTAAAAAACTTTACATCCCTAGGTATTCTCAATAAAATCTTCCATGAAAAGGAAATCTGAGGCTGGAAAATGAAGTTTGGAAATGACAAAGTTAAAGCTTTCTTATGATCAAGTCCCTGATTACATGATCACACATGTATGTTGAATGGGGAGCGAGGCGGAGTTGGATTCTCCAAGTGAGTGAGTTCTGGTGGAGCCTTGTCTGATTCACTACAAAGGTTGGATGGTATGCACTCGATGAGACATGTGGCCGCACAGCAAACAATGAGCATAAAAATAAAGATTGAACAGCTGCCTCATTTGCTAAGCACGTCCATTTTGTACATTGAGAAAGCCTGGGTTCCTGCGGGGGGAAAAAAGAAAAGCGTCTGATTGTATTAGCTAAATATACACACTGCTTGCGGATACATCAATATCGGATGCTTTATAAGGCTGGGATATGTCCTGGACTCCAGACAGATATAAGAATAAAAGACATCTTAGAGAATATTGCATTTTTGGCAACATGTGTTGGCTCAAAGGAATTGTAAAGGAAGTAAATTAAATACTACTAAGAATGTATGTATTTATAGCACTTTTCAGAGGAGGATCCCAAAACACCTCTCAAAAAAAATTAAGCTTCACAACATTGCTGTGATCTAAGTAACAAGCATTGGTTTTTCTAATGTGCAAAGTGAATCAGAAAAAGACGAGGTAATTTAACCAGACGATCAAGAGCAAGAATGTCTGAATTTTAGGCTCACATTTTAACTCTTAGACAAACTATCTTCTGTGAAAACATCCAGGGAAGCTATTGATTTTCATGCTTCCTTGCCCTTCTCCAGCACTCCAGCACAGAGCTCAGGCATATGGTTAACTTAAGGCCATTGATTGTTGGCCTGCGTTTCTGAAAAACCTTTTGGCATGAAGTACATAGAGTTCTAAGCAAAAAAGTAGGTTTATATGAGCATTGGTCATTTTACCAACTGTGCCTTGAATTTCCTGGATGTTATGGATGTTCAGATGAATCCCCAGTGTCAGATTGCATTAAAAGACTGTCCTCAAAAAAGAACATTCCAAATTTCCATGTTCTTTGCCAGTTTCCAGTGATTTGACGTTTATTTGAGCTATTGTGCAAAGTTTTCTGTTGAGTCAGATTGTTCAGGACTAGCTGCTGGGACCACAGAGTGTCAGCAGAACATAATTCATCTGTGGCTAATGGCAGCACAGTTTATCAGGATAGGTGATGCTTCTTCACGCCAAGATACGCCACTTGGAAATCTGGTGTTTCTTTTTTTTTTCCACATTAAAACAGGAATAAAGCATTCTGTTGCCCATTTGGTTGCTTGTTGGATCTCTTTAGGAGGAGAAATTTCTGTAGCATCTTTCTGGGGTGAGAGGAGGGGGGGAGAAGTGATACACTGATTTTAAAGAATGTCCCCAGCAGCCTGTTTTCTGTATTATCTGTACTGCCTTGAGTCTTCGTTGGCTTTTTGGCTGATTTAGCTTTATCTTTCTGTTTTCTACATGTACCAACCTGCTCAACCTCTGCCTTTTCAGTCTATTCCTTCAGAAAGTGCTCATGCCAAGCTCTTTTCCTTCATAATAGAAGAAATACCCACCAAGATTATGCCTTGCTTTTGTGGTATGAACTACAGTTGAATAAAACTTCCCCAGCTGCACAGTGAGACCAGGTCTTTGAGAACACATATGCTTTATGTGAAAACAGCTTGCCCATAAAGGTAAAGCAAGACATTTTTTTTGTGAACTGTTCTCAAAAGTAAGTATGCACAGAGCTCTAATTAGCTTTTACCTCTGTAGATGGGACATCTTGGCTTCAAGATAGAGCTTATGTTGACTTAATTGCTTAGATCTTAAGCTATGCGAGGCAGAGACCCTGTATGCTTGTGTAGTACCTAGCAGCGCTGGAACCAGACTGAAGTTCCTCAGCAAGACCTCAATGCAAATAATGAATACAGCTACATAAGAGGACATTGAGTGACTCATTCTAAACCACAAGATGTTTGGACGGCTAATAAAGAAAGATATGTGGGATATAATCTGCTGTTGAGTTTTAACACAATTCCTGTTAACTCCGAGCTCGACACAGCTAGAACAATAGCAGGCTATAGATTTTGTTTTCATCCCTGACATTTACTAAGCACTGAGAGACTAAAACATTTTGAAGGTTATATCCAATGTCCTGTGGAATGAATGACAAATGTCAACTCTTACACTCTTGCAAGATCTGAGCAGGAATAAGACAACTCTATAGACTGCAGCAAGTTTATTATTACAAATACCTTATTAAATCTAAATGGTAATGGCATTCCAATTAGCTCATTGTTAGGAATCTTTCATGTTTGACTTTCATTTAGACTGATTACGGGAATAATGCAGACCCTGTATAAGTAATTGGCACAAAATAAAAGCGTTTGAGCTGCAAAAACCCTCCTAGAGGCTGCGCTCTTTTAAAAAAAAAATAAATAAAAGCTTCCTATCTTTCCCAGCTCATGAGCTCTCTCTGTTCACCATAATAATGAGACAACCCATTGAGTCTCCTGTGGGCCTGGTGGTATCAGAGCTCCCTTTTTACCTACCCCTCTCTTCTCAGGAGCTGTAGGGGGGCTCCGTCTCTTTTACTCTCCACCATCCTATTCTCTGCTCCCTTCGTCGCGAGACTTGGCACTGTTTTATTGATCCTGCTCAACTGTGGATTCTTTCACACCCAGATCACAGGCTGGCCTCTGTCTCTCCCACACCCTCCTCCTCCTAACAGCCCCGCCACTCTCTCCAGACAAGCAGCTGGAAACATGCTTTTCTGTGTCCTGGCTCTGTGCTCCTTGCAGAGAAAAGGTGTTTTCTCTTGCAGAAGAACCTCCACAAACATGACAGAGGCTATTGGTGACTCCCCACAGCGGGGTCCTGCTTTCCTCCTTCAGCGGGGAAGATATGGGAAAGGGCTTTTTCCAGAATTTGCTTTAACCTGGGACAGAGATTTTAATTTCCTGGTGGAGGGAAGTGCAGAGAAAGAACACCCACCATGGACTCTCTCTTGACATGGGGAAAGCTGGACCACAGCCCTTAGAGAGCTCAACCAGGCTGGCGAGTCCTGGTTTACCTCCATGCCTTAAGTTCCAGTTGCACCGAGCCTGAGGACCTGGCTTACAACTGGGTGTGGACTGAGGAGGAAAAATTCCCTTGTGAAAGACACTGGTTTCAGGGAAAGGCGTACAAAACCATTGCCTGGAGCACCCTGTTGTAGCAACACAAGATATTTGGTGAGAAGGCCACAAATATTCATCTCTGCCAGACCTCCTTTCCTCCTTCTCTGACTAATCTGGTGCCAGCCCTGTCCTGTTTCTGGGCACAGAGGCTACAGTAAAATGTGCAATGTAGGAAAGTTCTCCTGCTGTTGGTCTGGGTATGTACCTTGGTCACACCCTGCTCTGTGCTGGGGCCAGTCACAAGCCTCTACCACTTCCTACCCCACTATGGGTGGGAAGGAAACCCATCAGGTGGGCTGTGGGTACCTGAGACATACTCCAGCCACTTCCCCACCACTGGGATCAAGCTGGGAACTGTGCTCTGGATCACAGCTTCCTGGCAGTGTAGACACAGCATGTGTTAGCCGTATGACGGCACATCAGGAAAGGTCTCTCTGCGGTGGGAAAGGGAAGGGCCAGAAGTTCCTACTTAGGAACTATTTGGCTTTTGGAGGTCTCTGGAGCGAGAGCTAGGAGCTATGTGCAAGCAGAGGCAGCAGCAGCATCAGGGTTTTGGGAAAAGCTGGGGAAGTAAACGGTGACAGCAGGCTGCTGTAGAATTGGAAACAACTGAAAGCTGTGACCAAGCTGCCTGAAAGCTGGGCCAGTATCTGTCCCTCTGCTTTTAGAGGGTCAGGTGGTACCCATGGCACAAAGGTGCTGGGCTAATTGGGCAGTGGAACACAGCTCAGGAAGGTTGTGAAATCCCCATCCGTGGAGGTTCTCAAGACTCAGATGAACAAAAGCCTGAGCAATCTGGTCTGAATTCAGTGTTGACCCTATTTTGAGCAGGAGCTCAGACTGGAGATCTCTAGAGGTCCATTTTGACAGTAATTGTATGACTGAATATGGGTTGGGAACAGCTATTTTGATCTCTAGATTTGGCTAAAGCATATTTTATTTCTGACAGCACTGACTGAAGAATCTCTTCTATCACTGGAACTACACAGTGTTCAGAGAAACCTGCCCTTGGTGGAGACTAGTGTCCCTGGGGTGCTGGTGTTGCCTATGCCATTGGACAACCAGCCTGCAAACCTTTAGATCAGCTTGATAATCCTTGGCATTTGATCTCCTACGGTGCCTCTGGAGGGCTGGGGACCATCAGCCTGCTGGTATGTTCCCTCCCTCCCTCTTGCCTGTTAAGGACCAGTGGCTGACTCCCCTGATGAAATGAGGGAAAGATTTCCATAGATTTCCATATGTCAATCAGGACTTTCAGGCTTCTCTAGGCAGTGATGCTTAGTGGATTCTTCATATTGATATGGTACAAAAATCAGTATGTTTTACAAAGTTTGATTTACCATCATCTGGTATCACAATCTTATTAGGAATTAGTTGTCTTTTTAAAAACGAAACAAAACAAAACAAATAATGAAGTAATTGGCTCAAAAAGCTGTGACAGGTGTAAAGATGACAAGGTGTGGGCACATGTCTAACCAAAGCACATAGCTAAGCACATGCTTAATTACTTTTCTGGACTGAATACAGGTACTTCCTTGAACAGAAATAGAAAAGTGTTCCACAGTTGAAACACATAAACAGACCTGTACAAGAGAGCCTGTATTGTGCGAATGAGAAATATTCCCATGGATGGCTAAGTTTTAAATTAACTCTGATTTTTATGGGACTCTTTGAACCAGAAACCACGACAGAACTTTTAATACTAAGCTGGCAGTAATTTAGGCATTGCTGTATTGTCAGGCGTATTTATCCTGCCTTTGTATTTGTAACTGGTTTATATTTACTTGTCACATTAAAATAACCAAGAATTCACTTTTGTGTGTTTGAGCCCTTCTGATGAGGTATGTACGGATAAGAGACTTGTCTGTGGTAATAAAGATGAAAAATCTGCTGACATCCCAAACAAGCTGCAAACTAGGTCGTTTAAGAAAGTTTGTTTTAATGCTTATAATCGCTATGTTGTCATTGTCAATTAGGAACTTCAGGTGAAACCTTGGATGCATCGAAGTCATCCACAAGAATGGATCCGGAGGCAGTAACCAGCTTAGTAGCTACAAAATTCTTCCGAATACCCCTACTTACACTTCTGTCTATAATGATAACCAGAAAGGAAATTATGCAGAGTAAATTTTCTCTGTTTAAAACCCATAAGCCTTACAAATTATATTTACATTTAATTAAAAAGTAGACACATTAGCCATTTTTTCTGCACTTTTTTTCAGATTCTGTGCTGGTTCAGAATTTCTCTGGAAGATGTTTAATGATAATCTTTTTATAAATAATAAGACAGTTAGACAGGGTTGCCTTTAACCCGAAGTCTTGATTTGTACGTTTAATAAGTTTCCAAATGTATTATTAAGAATTGTTGGGGGAAAAAAAAAAAGGGAAAAAAAAAAAAAAAGGAGAAAGAACAAAGAATCAAGGTGCATTAATAATACTCAGGAGTGATATTGTTCCACCCCCAGAGCTGGAAGAATTCCCTGTGTAGCCCTTGAAACTTACCCTTCTTAATCTATTTCAAAATTAAATCATCTCCTTATCTCAGCTGTATATCCACACTGTACTTTTTATCACAGAATATATGCCCTGTCAACAAACTAAAAGTTATAGCCAGAATGATTAGTGCTTCTGGTATCTGGGTTTTGACATGAGGGTCCTTAGAGAGAGCCTAATTTGGGTTGTGATTTCTTTGTTCATTCCATGCCTTCTGCTAAGAAGTGTGTTGACCTGTGGGGAAGGCTGCTGAACATTAGATTCCCAGAGCTGACATGAATTTCAAGCACAGGTCAGCTACCAAGACAACTCTGTCCTCTGCATACACCAGTATCAACCCATGGTCTCTGAGGGAGCTCCAGGAAAGGACACGTGAAACAAATCACAAGGAGACCTTCCTCATAGGTGAAAGCAGACCACAGGGACAATGCTGTCCCTAAGACTTGTATTGCTAACTTAGCACCATCTGAACCAAATTAAGCACTTTTTGGACAAAGGTAATAAAGTGCAGAGGACATGAATGTATTGCTCATAACGAGCAAGTTCAAATGAGAAAGATGAGATAATCAGGCCAGGGGGAGGTGAAAGATGGAATTCTGATGATTATAGTTATTTGGAAATCCACTGGAGGGAGGATCCCTATGGCTGAAAAACATTTCCACACCTAGAATTTGTGGAGGATGAGGTTTTGGTGGTGACTAGTTCTTTGATGTCTTTTCCTTTCCCCGCCTTTATCTAAGCTTCACTTGAGCCTCAACCAGCAGCTTGCTCCCAGGTGAGGTTAATTCCTAGATGCTGCGAGGAGCTATCAGCCGACTTCTTAAAACACTGTTTAATTAGCAGTGATATTACAGTTTCAGAATGGAAGCATGTACACAAAGGGCTGGAGTTATGAATTACAGCAACAGAGGATAATCTTCAGAGAGACAACAACATGATATATTAACGCAGTGCCCAGACATGCCCATGTATTGTGCTTAAAGCTGTTAAGTGATGAGTGTGTGTGGGATATTTGACTAAAGGATCACACAGCAGAAAACAAAATAAAGCAAATAGAAGAAGGAGACAGAGGTGAAGAGGAAGCAAAAACTAACACTTAACACAACCCCAAGACCCCAGGCCAGTGTCACCTGCAAATTCAGACATCAGTATTCTTCCACTGGGAAGGCAGTTGCATCGGACAAAAAATAGGCAGGAGGTTTCCTGCCTGTATATGATATGATGCAATAGCACAAATAAGTACACATCATAGTTGCCTTACAGGTTAGGAGCCTGTACTGGTACCATGTACATACTTAACAATATGTAGTTCCCAAATGAAAGTAATTTACCATAAAGGCAAATGTAATTTTTTTTTTTTTTAATTTATACTTTTTGTAGCTCCAGGGTTACTTTGGAAATGCCTAATTAGTTGAGTACTATGAAAAGTATTGTTTTCTCCCTTTTTTAATGTCAGGTTTAGAGAAATACATCCAGTAATAATCCCAGCTCCCTATCCCCCAATTTCCACTTGACAAATTTAGACCAGTTCAGAATAAAGAGCCAGTGTAAAACAACAAAACAAACCTGAACAGCTTGTGTATGTAAAACAACTGAATGGTTTGAGCAGCTTCAGGCCTGACACAGAAGTTCCTCTGTGGCAAAAGGAACTGAAGGCCATGATGGGATCATCAAACCTTTCTTTGCCCAATTTACAACGAGGCCAGAGATTTGTGAAGATTCGACTGTGAAGTCAGATACATTTAGATAAATTAGGAAGGCTCTAGCTGTTAGTAAACTAGACACAAGTTAAACTGCTATTAACCAGGAAAAGCAACATATTTAATAAGCAATAGTTTAACAAAAAAGTTCATCAACAAGAAAATATTCTGATGAGTATTTCTCAGGTTTCTGCCATTTTCTCTGAAGAGCAAACATTGCATTACTGCATTTTAGAAATCCTTACTCCTTTGTTCCCAAAATGCCCTGAAAAAAATCACATTTTGTTCTCTTCTCATTTATAGCTTAAAGGACCATCTATGTTTTCCACAGAAAGTTATGAAAGTGGTACTATCCTTGTTCACTTGCCATCTGGAAAGGGTGGTTTTGTCCAAGATTTTCAAAGGGGAGTGAGCCATCCGAGTATCTTTAGGGGTCCAGTACAACCAATTCATGAAGAATCCATCAGAGGAAGAGGTGGCACATATAAAATATGGGTGACGGAAAACTTTCCATGGGATTGTCCCAGGGTTAATGTCAGTGGTGTCAAAAATGCAATCAGATGAGTCCAGGTTGTAAGGAAGAACCAGACGCTTAGAGGTACCTAAGTCTATTTGGCTCAGATCCTTGGAGCAGCACAGGTATTGATTAAATGGGTCAAACACTTATCCTTCTCTATGGACCTGAGAACTGAGCAGAGATATCAGACTCCAACCTCTGTAAAACATAGTGGGTGACTTTGGGATAGCCCAGAAGAGAGGAGCAAGGAATGGTATGGAGTCATGAAGTAGAAACAATCAAGGAGAGCACCAGGCTTGCCAAGGATCTGCTGTATGGCTCACTGAAGTAAATGATTTCAGTAGATCAGCCCTGGTGCTTTACTCTCATCTGAGCAGGCTGGAACACTGCCTGTCTCCTGCCTCTTCCCAGGGTGAGTGAAAAACTGTCCAGAGATGTTAAGGTAAATTCATCCTTTGATTTAAACAAGGTTTGGCCAGGGCCCAGTCTGGCCCAGAGTGAGCCTCTGGTTATATCAACAGTTGTAAGTAACTTAGCCTGTGTCAAAGTGCAAATGACATCTTGGTCTGCCATGTGCAAAGCCTGCAACAGTAAAGATGTCATTAGATACTCCACATCTGAGGCAGACCACTCTTGCCAAGCCCAGGCTCCGTGGAATTTGGCATCACTTATAAAGATCAATCTATTAGTACTTATTATCGTTACTCTTTAATATTATTCTTTGAATTGCAAGCAGGGGAGTTGAGGTTGTGGGTAACCTGCAGGCCAATTATATTTCAGGAGGAGCAAACTTCTGGACTTCTAGAACTATATCTCTTTGCTTTGCATGGAGTATTCCTGTCTGGCTGAGCGATATGTGGAGCTAGGGTGACAGCCTGTGGCAAAACAGAAGAATTTCAATATCTTGGTCCTTTTGATTTCCACTTGTTTTTGAACTTTCCTCTGCTTCCTGTTTGTCAGGCCAAAGGTGGTAACATTGTGGTTGCCACCATCACCCCTGGTTTGAAGGATGGGAAATTGCCATCCTTTCTCCCTCTTCTTGCTCCCTGCTCTTCTTTGTTGGTGTTTTCAGGTGCTGTGTTAACTAATAGGCCACTGCAAAGAGGGTTCCTGTCTGCACAACCTGAAGGAAATAATCTTCTGCGCATCTTCACAAGGGCCATTCCAGTGGGACGGATGGTTGGCTCCTTTTGACTCCAAAAGAAGGGAGCAATGGAGCAGCCTAAGCCTCTGTTCCACTTTTTTTTCCTGATTTGCTTCTGGCCTACTCCCCCATCCATGACATAGGTCCTGTTAGAGCCATCTCATGTCGAGGTCTTCTAGTTGGCAGGGCAAAACCCAGCTATCTCAAGAGCAAGGCACTGCACTTCTAATAACGCTTCAGGAATTTTTCATTCCCAAAATGTTTATTCTGGGTCAGGGTTTTCTCCTGCTTCTTTCTCTTTAGCAGTAAAGTTTTTTTAAAAAAATTAAAATCTATATTCTTTCTATACTCTGCCCAAATTAATAAAATAAATTTTCTTTAAAGCGACACTAAATGAGTCACAGATGGTATTGCCCTTTTACAGGTTGCAGAAATCACCCATTACAGTTCTTTTAATTTATCAGTGAGGGAAAATAAGCCGGCCTCTTGCTCCCTTTGCAATAATAATCAGAAACAGTCTATTTGGAGTTTAATTTACCCCAAATATGTATTGATAGTTGCAATGAGGAATATGTGACCTCTTTGGGAGTCACCAGTGGATGGAAGGTGGATAGCTTTTATAAAACCACCTTTAATAAAACAGAGTGTGATATGGAGTATGTTTGGTGGTGTATTTAAGCATATGGTTTCCATATCGGGAGCTAAGATGGCAAACACATGCTTTACTTTTTGACAAACCTTTCTTATACTCATCACTCCTTGCAAAAGGAAAGCTGCGAGGGATTTTTATTTTTTTTTTATTTTACAACTGACTATATGGAAGAGCCAAAGAAATTTCACAAGGAATGTAAAGCTTGCGTCTCATTTGCTTATTTTTTTCTTGCTCGTACAAAGAGAGGAGGAGATGAAATTTGTCCGCAGGCTTAGCCCGGCTTTCCCGGCTGCCCCCCGCTCCCGGTGGGATCCCTCGGGAGAGGACTAAACCCAGAAGAAGCGAAAATCGGCTGCGGCTCCGCGGCCCCGGCCGAGCCCGGCCGGGCGGAGCTGGTCGCC
>JANHFX010008470.1:0-16499 GCA_027560015.1 Chloroceryle amazona
CGCGCGCAGAGCCGGGCGGACGGACAGACACCGGCGCGCTCAGCAGCCGAACGCCCACCGCCGCTACTGCTAACACACCGTGACTGCACGCCTTCAGAGCATGTGCTATTTCTATTTATATTAAAAAAAAAAAAAAAAGGAAAAAAGAAAGAGGGACGCTCAAAGCCTCATTAGTTCAGGCAGACGGCGGTCTAACCCCCAGCCCGGGGCTGCCCCGAGCCCCCACTCCCCGCAGCCTGCCCCACCTTCCCCAAGCGCCGCCTGGGCGGGCAGCGGGAAGATGAAGGGGAGAGCACCAGGAGTGCCCGGGTGGAGCAAAGCTCCGCGGACACAGCGAGGGCAAAATCATGGCGTGGGGGGACTCTGCCCTGCCACGGTGGGGGGCCGACATGGGTGGTTCCGGGGCTGGCACGGCACCCACCCCGCTGACACCGGGAGAGAAACGGACAAGCACCGAGCAGCCCGACTCGTGGGCATTGCGTCCAGCGAGACACAGATCAGCTGCTCCGGCCCCTCGGCTGGACTGAACAGAGTTTCACAGCGGTTCCGCGTTTCTCCGGCTGAAACAGGGCGAGACCAGCTGAAAAGGCACCTGAAGAAATCAAGGCACAGTGAGGGCCAAGGAGGACATCCAGGAGGGAGAATGGAGGGCAATGTCTTTCCTGTCACCAGTGGCTCACCATCAGGTATCAGTGAGGATTGGAGAGTTCATGGGCATTGAGCCCTATAGAGGGGGGTGGGCTGTGCTGGGAACACCCACTGCGGGGTACAGAACACTGCGGACAAAGCCCAGGGGACCTGCCTGGAGGGTGCCAGCACAACTGGGACCTTCTCCGTGCCCACAGCGGCTGGCAAAAAACACTGACAGCAGCTTTGGATGGTGACAAGACTGACCTCACCCTTCCAAGGGGCTGCTGGCTTCCAGGATGTCTGGTCCAAATGAACGATGATTAATTTTTTTTTTTGCCAACTGATTCCCCACAGATGTAGCTCTGCTCCACATCCTCCAGCTGGCCCTTTGCTCTCCCGAGGCTCTAACCAAAGCAGAGCCCAGCTTCTGTGCAGGGAAGTGGGTGATGAGCACTCAGATGAGCGGTGTTAGAATGGTAAGACAGGCAGAGAGGTGCCCCAGACCCTCCCTCTGGCTCCCTTGGGCCTTCCTCAACCCTTTCTCATACCTCAGACCACCCTTTGTGGTGATGCTCATGTGAGTTTCACACACCAGGTGCTGCTGGGCTGTCAGCAGCATGAGACCCCCGTGACCTTGAGCTTGCACCTCGGGGAGGCATCGCTCTTCACACTTAGAACAGATTAATTAGCCCTGAGCCCTCAGCTCTCTGTCCCCACTTAAACCTGCTGGAACGGGCCAAAAATTGCAGGAAGAGCGCGAGATGAGCAGCTGGTTAACATGGGTAAGTCATCTTGCTTTCCCAGAGTGACCAGAAGCAAGACCCAAGGTGCCATGAGTTGGACCACGGAGCTTTCCAAAAAGACTTCTCTAGGCAATATGGATTCAAGAGCTGCTTGGAGGGGGAGGTGGGGCAGAACCTGCTCCTGGCCATTTGTTGGCTGATGGAACCACAGCGCCTGCAGCTGATTCTGGGGAAGATTTGGGCACTGCCACTTCCCTGGCCCCTGCCAGTGTCGAGGTCGGGTGTTTGTAAACAGCCCCGAGGTCCTCAGCAAGGTGTCATGGGAGGAAATAGCTGGATGCTGAGGAGTGCAGCGTCCTGACCTGCCCCTCACCCTTCTCGGTGACTAATTCGCTGCCGATTTCCGCTCAGGAAGACACGAAAAGTGGTGGGAGGATGTGAGAGCAGCTGTCGAGCTGCTCCCGGGCAGCTCCCAGCAGGTGCCACGGGGTGATGAGGCTGCTCTGGGCTCTGGGCTCACCGCGCTACATCTGCCTGTGGCCCAGGGATCCCCCTCACCCTGCCCGTCTGGGCTTTAAAGAGGAGCTGGATGCCCGGCTGGGGTCTGCTGGACACAGCCATGCTGGGGGCTTGGGAAAGGAGACAAAGGAGGCTTCATGGCGAGATGTCGAAGCCAGTGATGCCACAGCACTGGGGTATGGGAAGGGTTAGTGCAGGGATGCCCATGGGTGGGATGCCTGGGGCAGGGAGATGAGGGGGCTGAAGACAAGTTAATCTCAGGTGGGGAATGGCACTGTCATAATCTCAGCCTCCATGATGGCACATCCCACCCAGGCAGAGATTTTTAATTTTAGTGCTGGTCTATGGAGAGCTCACATGAGCCTGCCCTGATGCCATGCCACCCTTGGCAGATGCCTGCTTCATGCCATGGCCATCCCAGTGCCCACCACCGTCTCCATGCGGGTCCCTTTGCTCTCTGCAGGCACAGTCTGATTCAACTGAGTCCCTCATGGACTCCCACTTGTTTCCCTCTAACGTGATGTCTAATGCGGAAGCGGGATCGCATCTACCACTGTTCAGTGCTGATAAACAGTCCTTTGGGGCTATCTTAGTTATGAGAGCCTTAATGGGCTCTCTTGACCTGACCAGCAGCCTGAAGGGTGCTCGGCAACTGGGGTTCCTGCGCCATGGGCAGGCATCAAGTTTGTCCCGATTGGCTCCATTCCCACCCATGCACATGGGAGAGAAGCATGGGGAGGAGGCATAGGGATGCAGCATGGAAGTGTAGGGACAGACAGTGGTGACTCCCCCACCTCCCTTCTCACTGCAAAGGGGACTCGCCCACTGTGCGGGATGTCCAGCCCAGCCATGACAATGGAGGCCACAACTAGTCTTCCTTCAAGAGCAAACACCCCTCAAACTGCAGTCCTGGGGGGGGCTGGGGAGTATCCCTGACCCCACAGATGTCTTTTGAGGGAGAGACCTTGTATGCCCATAACACCGTGCCCCAGACTCGCTGGAGAAGGTGATGGATGCCCTGTGTTTGGGGAAACTGAGGCAGATCAACAGACAAGTTTTGAATTGAGTTGTGCAAGAAACCAAGGGTTAAATCGGGCAACTGAACACACTCTCAGCTCCTCCCTCCCTCAGGTTCTTCATGCTCCTGATCCCAGCTGCTGGAGGAGAAGGTCCCCGCAGGGACTTTGTCTCCGGGAAAGAAAGCAGAGAAACTGGGGGCTTCCCAGCGCTCACCCCAGATGATGCGGAACGGAGGGTCTCTGTGCCAGGGCAGGCCCGGATTGCGGGTTCCCGCTGCCTACCCAGCAGCAGTGGGAGGCAGCCCCGGAGGAGGCGTGCAAAGGACGGGGCTCTGCTGCAAGGCGAACCGCAGCGTTTCACTTTGAGGTTCCAGATCCCTGTCGCGTCCACCGGCAGCCACCCCGGGGATAGGAACGGGAGGGGGGACGCGCTCATCCCGGATCCATCTCTTTTAGCATCGTTCCCGCTGATGAAAGTACATGTCTCAAGGTGGAGCCAGAAATAGCTGCATCGGGGCTGGCAGGGCTGCAGGGTTTGGCAGGGGGACAGGCAGCGACTGGAGCAGTGGGAACTTTCCAGCCAGCGCCTGCGGAAGCGGCCGGCGCAGAGACGGAGCCGTTTCAGGACAGACCCGACCCGAGGACTGCGGATCCACCCTTCGCAGCCCCCAGCCGTGGAATGGTCACGCTACAGCTCCCTGGGGAGATGCTTGCTGCCAACGCAGGGGACCAGCGCGGAGCAGGAGAGGACGGAAGTAACAGAGGTATCTCCTGGGAAGAGCGACTTGGATCGCAGTCCACCTGAGATACATGAGGTGGGAAGCAGGTTTTGGGTCTGACACTGATTTGCTGCAGAACTCTGGCAAGGGGCTGCACCCTCAGTCTCTGCCTCCATGACCCATAGGCAGCAGGTATCACCCACATCCCAGCTTCACAGCAGGCCAGGCCTTCACCCAGGAGTTATCTCAGCCTCCAACGAGCAGGGTGTTACAGCAGCTCTTAAATGATAGCCAGGCTCCACAACCCGCTGGGGGCTGCTGCCCAAGCCCCAACCATCCACTGACCACTCAGCAGCTACCAGCACAGCCCAGCCCAGGACCACAGGGCTCACTGGAAGCTGTACTCATTCCTCCCAGCTGATGATATACCCAAAAGTATTTCTGAGATCAGGCCTTCTTGAGGGAAACACTCAAAACACCCTGCAAGAAGCTGCTGAGTCTGGAGTAACCACAGGCACCTCTCGCTCAGCCAAAAAATCACCCCGATGACTAGTCTTGGCGTCAGAGGGGTTGTGGTCAGAGTGCTGCCGTTTGATCTCCCCTTTGCTGGGGGAAGCCAAATTTCAAGCCCGTTGCAGGGTTTTCACCACTTCCCGGTAGCGTTTTCCTGCCATGATGTGAGCACAGGCATTTCTGGGAGGTGAGTCAGCAGCTGCACTGGGAACCACCTGGCTGCGGGCTGTGAGGCTGGCTCTGGGGCCATCCCCACCGCCATGCTCAGGGCCTGTGGGCAGCACCCCCGGGCAGGATTACTCATGTGGCACACCGTGTCCCCCCACAGCTCCCCACTTCTGGCCTGGGTAAGAAGAAGAGGGATTTGACACCACAGTTCCCACAGTTCCTCTTTCCTCGCTGGGCTGGGATTGGCACGTTCTGGCCACCTTGCCCTGGCTTCAGGGAGAAATTTGGTGGAGGAGAAAGGGCAAAACCTCATCCAGCACTGCAGGAAACCTCCTGCAATGGCTGTCTTGTCCCAGTGCTGTGTTGGCCCTGTGCATGAAGCCACCCCAGAGCATCTTGGTGTGTGCAGGGCAGCACCCAGCCCCTGTTTTTGTCTGGGGAGCAATGCAGGACTTGGCAAAGCTGAGAAACTGCCCTCCATGGTTGTTGAAATTCTACATACAAAGTTGGTTCCTGGTAAAGGAACCTCACAGGTTTTCCCTGATGGGTTTTATCATATTTTTGCTATTAAAAATACACAACTCCCCATTCCCCAGCCTTACGCAACCCCCCCTGCTCAGCAAATAACTGTCTCGTAGCCAGCAAGTGAGATTCAGCCTGGATAAGCTTTTTCAAAGGAGCTAAACCTGCTCAAAACCGGTGCTGTTCCCTGACCCACCCTCCTAATCCTGCCCAGCTGATAATGAAATAATAAAGGGCTGCTCAGCCTTGCTCTGTGTGTGCTGCAGGGGAGGTTTCTGCTGCCTCTATAGGTTCCAGGAGCTGGGATATTAATTACTCCATAAGTAAAGAGAATGGCTTCTTTCTTCTCCTTTGCCTGGCTGTAAAACCAGGTGTGACCTTCAGCAGAGCAGAGAAACCAGAGTTGATCCCTTTTTCCAGGAGAAAGGTTGGTTGGTGCAGCGATAACGTCCATGATCTCTGCCCACTGCCCTTCCCTGGGCTCCTTGGGGGATGATCCCAATCCTGCAGCTCCACCAGCCGTCACAGTGGGACCCAAGAAAGTAAATGGAGGTGACCACACAGGCAGGATCTCTCTCCTATGGCTAGGATAGCTTTGAGCACCCTATGAGGCAGCAGGAGTGAGGACAGGAGGATGATGCTGGAGGACACAAAGGGGAAAGCAGAGGCTGAGGGCACTCAAAGATACCACACCATCAGTGCTGGGCTTGTGTGTTAAAGCTGCAGAGCCAGGAGCCAGCTGGTGCCAGGAGGGAAGGGGTTAAACAGCCCTTCCTTCCCCAACACACCTGGATTTCAGGGCAAGCCAGGAGGGAAGGGCTTTAAAAGAGGAGGGCAGCAGCAAGTGCTTTCTCTAGGGGCCTAGGAAGGAGCTGGTGGGAGGCTAAGCACTCTGCAGAGGTGCTTGCTGGCCCCTGCAGCACTTGGTCTCCCTCCTCAACTGGGGTATGTCCCCCCTGTCTGGGTGCTGTCCTTCCTGAGTGCCCCTGCTATCACTCTCCCTTGGGGTGTTCCTTCTCCCCTGGGAGCTGCTGTTTCTCTGGTGCTGCAGGAGGGAAGCAGCCACGTTCCTGATCCTCGCTCTTGACAACTCCCTGACAGGAGGTTAGACCCAGGTGGGGTCGGGCTCTGCTCCCAAGAAACAAGCAACAGGACAAGAGGAAATGGCCTCAAGCTGCACCAGGGGAGGTTTAGGTTGGACCTGAGGAACAATTTCTTCCCCAAAACATTTGTCAACAAGGCCTGTCCCAGGCTGCACAGGGCAGTGGTGGAGTCCCCATCCCTGGAGGGGTTTCAAAGCTGTGTAGATGTGGTGCAGAGGGACATGGTTTAGTGGTGCCCTGGCAGTGCTGGGTTAACAGTGGGACTTGATGATCTTAAAGGTCTCTTCCAACCAAAATAATGATATGGTCACAAATCCAGTCTGTCCTCCCCAGCTCATTCCTTTTTGAAGGACAAAGCAGCAACCTGTGACAAGTGAGCAGCTGCAGCATGGCTGTTGTGACCACTGTGCCTCACAGGGCAGAAGCAGCTGCCACTAAACATACATCTGTGTGTGCAGCTGAGGGAGAGCCCAGCCTGGGGTTGGGGTGCCTGAGAGGGGGGATCTGGGCTGTCCAGGGAATGGATGCTGCTGACTGAAGCCAAGATGTGGGGTTATTGCCAGCCTGGCTGCACCACCTTCTCAAGGTGAATCCAGGCAGATGGTGCCATTTGCTCTCACCTTGCCTCGTGCTTGTGTCAGGAAACAGAGACATGGGACTCAAGGTCGAATAGCCCCTGCTGTGACAAGGATGAAGGATGGGTAGGGGATGTGGGGGACTTGGAGAGGTGCCAGTGAGCCAGCAGGGACCACGCCAGCATTGGTAGCAGTGAGCTGGCTGCATGTGGCAGGTGTCTGGTGCTGTGCTGGATCAGCGAGCGAAGGAGGTGATGGCTGTGCTGTGCTGTGTCAGGAATGATGGAAATCCTGACCTGTCCCTTCAGGCAGGGCTTCAGCTGATGGGGGAGCCTGTGCTGAGCCCTGCAGCCTGATCCTGCTGCAGGAGCATTCCCAGGTGGCTGGTGAGGTGAAAGGGGGGCCCTCTCATGGTTTGTACCCCAAGTAAATAAAAGTAGGGTGCTCTTGAGTGATTGTGGAGGGAGCTGTGGGGATAGGACCACTCTGCAGGGACAGATATGTGCTACCGGGCATGGTGAAAGGAGACAAAGTGCCATCCTGGCACTTGGGCAGGGCAGCAGTGGCATGTGGAGGGGACACCGATGTGTTTGTATCTTGTTTGCATTGAGGATGCTGCTTCTTGACGAAGACCATCTTTAACAAATTGTTCAGCAGAAGGGGACCGATGGCGATGCCACAGGTCCCAGCTAAATGTGAATCATTTCTGACAGGAGTCGTCTCCAGAGGCACTGCCACTGTCCTATAGCCAACCCCGGGTGGCTGGCTCGCACCAGAGCAGCCTGGTGAGCAGTGGGTTCAGCACCGCTGGGGAGCACAGGCACACACCTGCTGTGTCCCGAGCAGAGCCCCCTGCAACCTCCCTCCTCCTAGCCGGGAGGAAACGGGCCTGGGGAGCGAGGACCCTGCCCAGCGGCTCAGGAAACCGCCAGGAAAGACCCTCTCCCAAACATGAGGTGATGCAGGGAGATGCTGGCGGTGAAATTAAGGCTGTTTGCCTTCCCTGCAATAGAAACTTCACTCCTTGGGCCTGGAGAGAGCTCTGCCCGCTGAGCCGGGGCACTCTTCTACTTAGGTAAATCATTTTAGCGCCCGTAGCTGAGAGGGACTTTGTCCTCTCGCTCAAGGAGCCCGTCCGACCTCGGAGAGCCTGGCGGTATCGTGCCCTCCGCAAAAAGGCGCAGGGGTCAGGCTCAGCTCCCGGCAGCGACTCCGCGGAGCCACCACCGGCCCCGGGGTGCTGAGAAAGCCCAGAGCGCGGCCTGACGCCGGAGGCATTGCGGGAGGGCTCAGGACCGAGTCCGGAGGGACGGGCGAGAAGCATCTTCAGGCCCGAGTCCCCCACCACGCCTGATACAAAGTGGGGCCAGTGCGTCGCTTCCGCCCGGAGCCGCTGCCATCTTAGGTGTGGGCAACGTGAAGCCGCCGTATTGCGTCGAGGCTTCGCCTCGCCGGGCGGAAGGGAGAAGCGGCCGCGCTGTCAACTGCAGCCGGGAAAAGTGGGCGGTCCACCCTCCTCATCCTGAGGAGGGAGAGTTGGCGGCGTTCTCACGCCTCCTCCTCCTGAGGTACCGGGGCTGTTCGGGTAACAGCTTCCCCACTGTGAGGGGAGAGTGCGGCCGCCGTGCCCTCATCTAAGATGGCGGTGGGGGCGGGCTCTCGGCGCTGAGAAGATGGCGGCCGGGGGGAGCGGCACTCTAGCTGAGTGGCGGAACTCGCTTGGCTGGGTGAGGGGAGCTAGAGGGGACCACCCCCTCCAGCCCGGCTGCCGCGCAGGAAGACCCTCTGCCCGCCCCGTTCACCCTTCCCGCGGCCCCCTCAGCTCAGCCCGACCATCTCCAGCTGAAGGAACCCTCCTTTGCCTTGCTCCCCCTCAGCCCCATTGTGGGGGTCTTCCTACTCCTGGTGCATGAGGTGCCTCCCCTGGGTGAGCGTGGGGCGGGCTGGGGTTATTCTGCAGGCAGCACTCCCCTTCCCTCCCCAGGCTGCTTCTCCAATTTAATTTCATAGCCCAATTTTCCACTCCTCTTTTATACTTTGCCACACGAGTGGACCAGCAAAATCATAGGTAGCGGAAGGCTTTCCCTCCTCCTCCTCTTCCCACCCCTTTAAGGGGCGGTGATCGTGGCGGAGAGGAAGAAAAGGATGCCACGGAAGCTGTTGTTGCCTTATAAATCTGTTTTTTCTCATTTTCGAGCTCCGCGGGGGTTGCATGACTCTTTGGCGATGAATGCGGCCAGAAGTGGCTACCGGGTTTTCTCGGCCAACTCCACGGCAGCCTGCACCGAGCTGGCGAAGAGGATCACGGAGTAAGTTCCCTCTCTTTCCAAGTTTCCTCTTTCCTGCCCAGAGCTCCTCCACGCAGCAGAGGCTTTCTTCCGAGCAGATGGAGAGGCTTTGGCTTTGGGCATCCCCCTGCCTTCCCGAGCCGAATGTGGCTGCTGTGAACACCTTTGCTTCAGAGGTTTTACGCTGAGAGCGTTCAGCAGCTCTCCCCTTCTCCTCGGTGTCAGCTCATCCCTCCCGATACTTCAGCATGACCCAGCGACAAAAACGACCCGGCTGCTTTCTGCCTCTTGCATCTCTGACATCCATTGTGATTCTGAGCTGGCTGGGCTTCGGCAAAGGCTGCTTCTTTTGGGGAGGGAGGAGGTGAACCTTGGCTGAACGAACCTCAGAAAGTGTTCTAACAGGTTTGGGAGATGCTCAAAACTTTCTCGGCTGCTCTTTTGCGGCTGGTGACCTTGTGAGCCAAACAGCTTTGCTGCTAGGGATGCAGGGAGCGTTGCCTGTGCGGATTTGGGTGCACCACCGGCCTCTGCACTCCCTTAACCCAATGGGATCTGTGGGTCCACGTTCTGGCCGGAGGGGAGCTGTGTGCCGGCAGTGCACACTAACAAATGAGAGTTTAGTTGGAGGATAGAAGTGTGGCTCCTTGTTTGGTTTTGGTTTTGTTTTTTTTTTGTGTTTTCCAGCCCATTGATTTGGGCAGAGTTTGACCTTGACTTGTCAGGTATGGATGTACTGGGTCCAGCTGGAAGAGGGGTGGAACATCTGGCTCCAAAGTGGGGCTCTTGCTGCAGGGTTGAACACTGAGTGTACCCTGACACCCCATCTTTTGTTTTGTATGAGTTTGGTTCAAATTGGAGCTCTCCCAGCTGAAGAGGCTTTCCTGAGACAGGCGTCAGTGTACTGAGGAGCTGTCATTCTAAAGCAGGATTGGGGTTTCCCTTACGCTGCTTCCCAGCTGCAGTTCATAGGAATCTGACCACGGGCCCAAGTTGGTGCTCCTTTGCCTCCTGCAGGAGATCGTGTCCCCACTGTCCCTTTGGCAGCAGTTGGCCTGTTCCTGTCTCCCAGGGTGTGCTTAGAGTGGAAGTGTTACTGACTCCAGGTGTCCCACCGTCATAAACCTCAGGAACATTCTGTGATTTACCCAGCTACATTAATAAACATAGTGTTCAATCCTTAGCACAGGTTATCTCTGTGAAGCTGATGGGGCTGTTTGGCTGGGATCGCTGGTGTTGATGGGATGCCTGTTGGATAATAGTGATGGTGGTCTCAAGTATGAGGCAGAGATGGAAATTCTTGTGTTTGGGAGTGGAAAGCTGTTGTTTTGGTCCAGGTATTTTTGCTGTGTTTGGTCATTGCTGTATCACTGTTCCTTCAGTGAGACATCTGTGAAAATAAAAGTCTCTCTGTAAGTTTTGTTGCAACAGGTGGGATGTGGTTTTACAAGGCTTGTTCTGTTGTGTTGACACAGAACATCAACAGAAGCCCCCTGAGGATGACCTTCAAGTTCTCAGCACTGAAAGAGCAAACAGGCAGTCTTTATTCGCTGCTCTTTGTTGTAAAAATAGCTCCCTTTTTGGTAAAGATGTGATGTGAGGAGACACGGAACAGGCATCCCCGAGCCATGGTGCATGCAGCTGCTGGTGTGACATGCTGCTGGAACCCTCCGCAGGGTTCACAGTGATGCTCTGAGGGTGAGCAACAGCAGGGGCCAGAGAGAGACCTTCTGCTTGTCCTTCCTGAAGTAAACTTTTACTAGGGGCGATGTGGGATTTGCTTTTGGCTTGGCTCTGGCGTTAGCAAGGGAGTTGGATGCTCTGGTGGTGGCACAAGATGCTGGTGTGGTACACAGCTACAGCTTAAACATGGACTGGAGGACATGTAGCTTTGCCTTCTGCAAAATGGGAGCACGACCACTGTGAGATGGAAAGGTGTGAAGTGTTGTACGTGGGTGAGGCTTTGTTGGAGGGAGGTGCAAAATCTTGAACCCTTAATAGCATGGATTTAACCACCATAAAAAGTCTCCAAAAATAAAGGTATATTAAGCCTCTTGCGTGGTGGTTTTGCACTGGCTTCCCTTGGAGGCTCCAGGGCTGTTTCTACACCTTTGTGATGATGCATCCCTTCTTTTTCCAGGTTGCAAAAAAGTGGCTTTCCTGCTGTGTCACGTCCCAGCCTTTGCTGTGCTGGGGAGGCCAGCTGAATCTTTAGTAGAGTTGGAGCAGTCTTATAAGGGTGAGTCCTCTAATATTGTGCGTTCTTTTTAAAGTGGGTTTTTTTAATGACCTTTAGTATAACTAATAAAAGAACTTTAAAACAACACACAATATTAGTGGCAGAGCCCCTTGAGACCTTGTCCCTCCAGGCTCTGTTGCTCTCTTCCTCTAGGTATGATGTTAAAATCAGTACTTGGCTTCTTTTCTAAAATCTCCAGCCTGGAGAGGAGCAGTGTGACATAAACCAGGACTCTGAAAGCTGTTCCACCTCCTCACTTCTTTTACTGCAAATCTTCCAGAGTTGCTTTCGGTTCAGGCTCCAAGAATGGTGTTCTGGCATGCTTCCAACCTTTACTGTTTCCTGGTATGCTTTTGTGCCTCGTTAGAGGATGAGGGACTAAATGGTTGGTCTGACTTTCAGTTTTCCGAGCTGTTTATGTTGGCATCTGCCAGGGAGAGGAGACGATGGCTTGTGAGAACCAAAGATGTTGTGAAACTGAGACTGACTATCCTTCTTAGATTCAGGACCACTGAAACATAAATAAAATCACATGTTTTCATATATCTTATAAATTGAGAGGGATTTATTTATTTATTTTTTAAATTCTTTCCCAGATGGAAAGAAAACTGCTGCAGTAATTAGGACACTTGGCACCTGATTCTAAGCTGCATTTGCAGGGTAGAAAGATAATTTCTGTGACCAGTGTTGATCCCTAATGGGCCCTGTGTGCTGCTGGGGGAGGGAGGTCTAGCAAGTCTTTAATCTCCAGAGTTCAACTGATGCATTTAGAGCTCCTTCTGACTGCAGCATTTGGCACAGAGGGTACAAATACTTCGTTCTGATCCTTGCTTGTGTGTTTGGGTTGGAAGGGATTGGTGATTGAGGCTTCTAATGCCTCCCCAGTGCTCCTGAAGGTTATGTGGGATGCGATGCTCTTGTAAGCTCATTGCAGACTGTGGATGAGAGTGTCCTAGACATTCTTTTGGTTTGCAGGATGGAAAATGCTGGTGATCTAAAGATAACAGCAGTGCCCTGAGCCTAAACAATGCGGAGCAGCGAGGAAAAGATGTGTGTTCTGATCCTAAGGAGCCAGGTGCACAACCCTAAAACCAGGGTGGTGCTTTCTGTGAAGGAGCAGGAGGTGAACCCTGATTTTAGAAGAGACAGGATGCTAGGAGGACTTGCAGCAACCTCCTTCGTCTGAAGGAGAATTTCACATGGGGTGGAGGAAGAGTAACATCAGCCTCACTCATTAGTTAGGTGGTACTGACTCTTTGCCGTCTCGGAAGATGCAGCACTGTGGCAGAAGGCTAACAGGGTGAAACTGATTCAAAGGATTTTGGAAAGGGAAAAGATTAACCAGTGAACAAGTGGTGCAGCCCGAGAGGATTACAGATGGGGGATGGTGCTGGAGTAGTGCGAGTGTGCAGCAATTGGGCTTTTGAGATTTTTTCCATGTGGTTCAGGGGCTGCTTCCGTCTGAGCAGATCGGCTTTGTGTGGTAGCCTTCTGTGCTGGCCAGTGCCAGGTATGGGGGGAGCTCCTTCACAAGGAGCAGAGAAAAATCTGTGTGGTATTTGGTGGTAGCTCAGCTGCATGGCTTTGGCATGGCTAGAACAAGTGATGCAAGTGTTGGCTGGCTCTGGGTGCAAGTAGCAGATGAGCAGCCAGGACTGTTCTTCAAGTACCCAGTTGTGCCGGGTGGATGGAGAGCAGTAACAGAGGGCTCAGAGTGTTGTAAGGCTGTATTGAACAAAGATAATACCTTGTATCTAGGAAACTGCTGTTTCCTTTCCCATTCCTGTTCTTGTAGTGGGAGATTAGGAAACATGCTGTAGAGCTGCCGCTGTGCTTGCTGGACCGAGTGACTGATCTTTGTTTAAAGAATTGTTTGAAGTTCAAAAAAAGCAGCTCAAAGTCAGGCCATGGCTTGCCTTGGCCAGATCCTCTGCTGTCAGCTCCAGCTCCTTCTGCAGCTGCTTGTGGACTCTGCAGGTGTGGAGCTAGTCAGCTATTTGCAGATCTGGGACCAGTGAGAGTGTTGGTAATGAAGAAGGTAATGTCAAAATAAAGTATCATAGTCAAGAGCTTTGTCTGTGTGGGGCCTTCTCTTCCAGTGGAATGTTTGCACTGTGAGCTGGCTGGAGGCTTCCTGCAGAGGGAACTTCACTGGTGTCTTTTAGATGCTTGTTACAGAGTGGGAGAAGGAAATGCAGCCTGGGCTGAAACCCTTCCCAGTGTTACTGAAACATGCTTTGATGGCATGAAAATACTGCAAGGGCACATGCCTCTTGCATTTTGATTCAGCTAAACATCAAGTTTTAACTGACTGTCCTTTATCTTGAGAGCCTGGTACAATATTTTTTGACCTGATACGGTGGTTTTTGACAGTCTTCAGAGGAGCATTTTTAAAGTACAGTCTAATACAATCTCGTGGTGTTTCCTAAAATACTGCAGTATGTCATTTCCTTGTTAAGCTGTAGGTGACTTCTGAGCTGTTTGTGTTTAGGCTGTGAATTGGAAATGGATTTCATAAACTCTCTTGTATTCACATATCCACAGCTTAATATCCTCTTGGCATATGTTGAGACTGCGGAAAGTTAGATCATCTTTTTCTGGGCAATGTCTACAGGGAGAGAGAGATTCCAGATCAATATGTTGTTTGTTTTTTTTTTTACTGGTCAGTTGCTCCAAGTAAGATTTTTAAAGCTATAAAGAGAATTTTGCTTTTATCAGGAGTCAGTTTAGTGTCGGAGCTAGTGTGAGGATGGAAAAGCAGAGTGAAGAGCAGGGCTTTCCCCATCAGCAGCAGTGAGTGGTCACAGGGAAAGCTTACATTGAGGTAAGTAAGCCGTAAGCTTACACCTAAGTTAAAAGCTGGAAGCAGCTTGGGCTGGTAGTACCTTGATCATGCCGTGCCCAGCCTGAGCTTGGCAGGACTGTAAAAAAAGCACATAGCTTTTCAACAGATCCTGGTTCTGAAGACTGCTGCTTTTGACAACAAAACCAACACCAAACTGAGTTTCTGTTTCACTCCAATGGAGAAGAGAGCTTCCAGCAGGGAACTCCCGCTCTGATGCCCATTCAGCACTGGTTAACAAGTGAGACTTCTGCAAATACTGCAAAATCAGCCAGTTCTCCAGTCTTAAACTGGTATCCGTGCAAGCCCCCTCGCCTCTGCCCTGTAGCCAAATACCGCACCACACAACATGCCCTTGGTCCATGGAACCCATTTTGCTTGGAGCTGTGATCTGTCTACAGGACCTGAAGTGTTACTTTTGCTGAAAGAAGACATATCTCTGTGCAGGGCTGTGTGTTCTGGGTTGCCTGTAGTGACAACTGTTCCTTTCCTGGTGTAGATCTACCTGTGTCTGCAGGTGAGTGGTCTGGGAACTGTGAAAGCCCCTGTTCATGTGGTTATGCCGCTAGTTTGGAAGCCTGATGCAGAGTTCTTGCTGGTGGTTTAATACCTCTGTTGCCTAAAGCAACAGCTGGGGGCTTCTGCATGGGCAGGGTTTAGAGAGGCAAAAGAGCTGGGGATTGGAAGGGAAAAAAAGACAGGCGTCTGGAAGGGGGAATTGTCATTGAACTCTATTACAAATGGTTGTGCTCGGGTGGTGTGGTAGCTGAGGCCATGCCCTGCCCTTGACTTAAGTGCCAATCTCCCTTTTGACACAAGTCCTGTGGAAGTCTGGTTTACAACAGGAGCAGCACAAAAATCACCTCTGAAAGCCTTGGATAAATCAAGGTTTTATCAGACTCCTTCGCTGGCTGAAGTCTCCTGGCTTACACAAAGCTTTCAGAAATGGATTTAGTGGGAGGTGTATCCCTCGGGTAAACATAACTGAGCTGCTCTGGTGGAGCTGCCTGCTGGCCCGTCTTCTTGTGCCTGCAGTTCATGGAGCGCTGAGGCAGGGTTGATGTGTGACTTTTATGGATACTTTTATCTCCTATCCTTTCCACTGCTGCCCCTCCTGTTTACCTCCAGACAACAGCTGGAGCAGAGATGTGATTTATTCTCTGACCAGAGCAGTCTACTAACAGTCACTCCTTGCAGTTGCTTACTGTCTCTGCTGCCTGCACCCAGGTTTTGACAAGCTGAGCCGTTCAGTGTCCCTCTTCCCATAGGGGAGCAAGCTGGCCTTCCTGATTTCTTGTTTCATCAGCACAGAATCTACATTGGTGCTGTACCACCCAAATAGGGGAGCACTGGGCTCTGTTTTTTTTTGTCAGCTACATCCTCAGAGACCTCTACACTGTCAGCTACACCATCACAAATCTCTGCTGTGTTTGTTTGCCACCCTTTAGCATTGGAAATGTCACCTCCAAGGGGTGTTTTGTTGCAGTGTGTCTGTCTGTCCCTGCCTTCCATAAGGTGCAGGGTTGACTAAGGGCTCTTGCACAGTCTCATTAATGGAGTTTTTTTATCCAGCAGTGAGGTAGGAACATGCTGTCTGCAGTGAGGTCGTGGCACATGGGCCTCCAAAGGGAGCTTGCAAGACTGGCTGTGCAGTTGTAGAGGAAGAAGTGTGAGTCATGAAACATTTCCCCATGCTCACACTGGTTTGTTTTGTGTGGGTGATTCTTAAGCTTGTTTTGACTTGAATGCGTTGGCAGCAATCAGGACAAAGCTTAGTGGTTGCAAATTCCTGTCTTGCGATGGGAAGGACTGCAGGATCCCAATGGGTGGCAGCAGGTGCTCAATGGATCCCATCTGCTGGACTCCCCTTTACTGTGTGTCCATCCCTGGGCTTGCCTTTGACCAGCTGCCAGCTCTGTTTTGATGATGCTGAAGGTACTGAGGATGCTTTTATATCACAGAGGCAAGTTATAACCCAGTGTGGCTGATACGCGAAGCTGAATTGGAATCTTGAGTGCCTTGCCCATTCAGGACTGCATGGTGCCCAGGGGATGCTGCAGGTGACACTCAAGCCAGGCTGGTTACAAGAGCACAGATGATTGTCCTTGTGGGATTTTACTCAGCAGCCCCAGCCATGGCAAAATGTGCTGCCAGACACCCGATCGGGGACACGTGTGCATGCCAAATACCTGCTACATAGCCAGCTAAGCAAATACATCATACTGCATTTTGAGGATCTGTTATCGCAGCTGTCCCGGGCATGCTTTCCTGGCCAGCTTCTAGCTGAGATCTCCAGCTTGTGGGCTTAGAGCTGAGGCCAGGTGTTGGGCTGCCTTGCTTGTTGACTTCTGAAAAAACCTTTCTTTGTGACAATTTAAGTATGAGGCTGAGTCTGTGGCTAAGGAAATGGGAAAATCCTGACTGCAGAAGGTTGTAAATGAGGGGGAAGCCAGCAACAGATGTGGGCCCTTTATTTAGGGTTAGTCCCATTCACAGGATTTTGGCACGGGTCCAGGTAAATACAGTATACTGCGAGCAGGAAATTACCGCCGTAACCAGCGCATTGAACAAAGGTATTTCTCGGGCATAAACCATGCCCTGCTGCCGCGTACGGGCACG
>JANHFX010008470.1:16534-35049 GCA_027560015.1 Chloroceryle amazona
TACAGTAAAGAAGTTCCTCCTCATGTTAAGGTGGAACCTCTTGTGCTCCAGCTTACATCTATTTCCCCTTGTCCTATCACAGGGCATGAGTGAGAAGAGGATGTCCCTTTCCTCTTGACACTCAGCCCTCATATATTTAAAACATCAGATCTCCAGACTAAAGAGCCCCAGGTGTCTCAACCTTTCCTCATAAGACACGTGTTCCAGTTCCTTAATCATTCTTGTAGCCCTCCGTTGGACTCTCTCTCGAGTGTACATCACAACCTGCTGGGTTCTTCCATTTTTAATTTCCTTTTTGCCTCTCTAGGCGTCTCGGTGCTGAGCTGGGGAAATCTGTGGTGTACCAGGAAACCAATGGAGGTAAGAGAAATCTTTACCATTTGCAACTGTTTTGAGGTAATCTTAGAAATTCTGTGTAACTCAGTTGGCCAGACCTGTCCAGAAAGTGCAGCGGTTCAGCTGTGATGCTGCTGCTGCTTCTGCCAGTACTAAACCTCTGGGTCTGACCTTGGGCAAAGCAACTAAATATGTCCCTTGTTTCCCCCTGCTCTCCCATTTACGAGAGGCAGTGATGGAAATGGTGCTGGCTTGGTGTGAGGCTTTATGGTAGTACTGTCCTTATAGGCAGAGAAGGCTGTGCAGATTGTAAGCTGCTGTGGTTACTGTGGGGTTGGCTGTTACCTTCGTGCTAGTGAGAGCTTGCTGCCCTTTGGGGTTAGCTTTAAATCAGGTCACTTGCTGTAAGGTCTGAAGTTGTTCCTCATCACT
Organism: Chloroceryle amazona; assembly: GCA_027560015.1. Lineage (NCBI taxonomy): Eukaryota > Metazoa > Chordata > Aves > Coraciiformes > Cerylidae > Chloroceryle > Chloroceryle amazona. Next base: position 17,303 of record JANHFX010008470.1, read on the forward strand.
GCACAGCAAATCAGGCTGCTTTCAGCAGAGTCCCTTAAGGTTACTGCCAGTGCCCAGGCAATTAGACTTTGAGGTCGGTAGCTGGGTAGCTCTTTCTCCTTTAGCTTATGTGCCCTCTAGTTCAGAACCTTGTGGGAAATAAGTAGCTAAGACAGGCACCTCAGGAAATTTGCTGTCATTGCTTTGGCTTTGCAGAGCTGATTCAGGGCTCGGCTCTTGCAGTTCAGTGTGGGACTGTAGGAGCTATGTTCAGCAGAACCCTGCATTCCCAGCTCCCGTCAATGCTGAAAAGTCTTGGCCTTGATAGTGAAATGGGGAAGTTCTCCCTCTGAACACCGTGCTGCTGGCATTGCCTTGGGCTTTCCAGCCTCTGTGGAGCTGACCCTGTGGTAAGCTGCTAGATTTACCTTTTTGGTAAGTATTAAAGGTTGTTGTGCTTTCCGTGGTTCATTGTTCGCTGATGAATTGTGGCATTGAGAGCTTTCAGCAGCTCATCAGGGAGAAGTGAAAAGGATCTCTCATTGAGAGTTAGGGAATTGTCTTCTACACATAAAAGAACAGCTAATCACCCTGGTTCTGCATTGTAAATCCAACCACTCCCTGGTGTGTCAATGCCAGCGCTTTACATCCCGAAACCAGCCTTTGGAAGATCCCTGGTGTATGTGCACTAAGGGCAAGCAAGTTCTCATCTGCCCTGACCAGTGGGCCAAGCTGCTGCTAAAACATGGTGTGTTATCACTGTAAATCTGGTGCTGGGAAACAAAACTGACTGTGTTCTTAATCCTCTTCAGAAACAAGAGTGGAAATCAAAGAATCTGTCCGGGGACAGGATATCTTCATTATACAGACAATCCCCAGGTAAGGGACTTGTGGCTGCTTTACAGCCATGATAGGCTTTGCATTTCTGAGTCAGCAGATTGTTCAGTAGCGTTGTTCACCACTAGCCAGTGCGATAACTGAGCTCTTTCCAGCGTTGTCATTGCTTTGACTTACATGTAGGACACCACATAGTGTTAAGCTGTTAAATTCCCAGTGGATCATTTGTGCCACAGCAAACTGAGAAGCTTCCTGTGAAATAGCTTAAGTGTGTCACTGGAGGCAAGAACAAGTCTGACTGATGGCTTCAAGTGAAACATCCCTGCTCTGGGTGTTGCAGGCACATTTGCCTGCAAGGTTGCCCTGATTTCAGACTGGCATTTCCGTTTCAGGGTGTGGAATTTCCTCTGATTTCCAAGCAGCAAAAGCCAACAACAGACAGCTGCTATTGCTTGCATTTCAGGCTGGGTCACTCTTCCCTTTTCACTGTAGTGGTGTGAGTCTGAGCTCAGGTGGAAGCCTGTAGCTACCCTCCTGTACTCCTACAGTTCTTAGTGATGGTGGACCTTTTCTGAAGTGGGCCTTTTTGGGTTTTATTTTGAGCTGTTCTAGACTTGGAGGAATAGGGAAAAAGTGCCTCAAGTAACCAGTGGCCTAGAAATGCAGCTGCTAACCCCAGGAGCTTTGCTGATCACTGGCTGAGGAAGGGTGTAGCAAGATAGCCCTAGTATGGTGGGAAGGGACACTAAATACAAATGATAATTGCAAACTGAGTAGGGGAGGTGCCATTTTCAGAGACGAGGTGTTGTTTGGATGTCTTTCACAGTTAGCAAAACAAGCCTATTCCTGCTCTGATAGCTTTCTCCAAGTTACCAAGTTCTGCTCAGATTTTGAAGATCTTACAAGTAGTAATATGTACCAGAGCTTAACCAGGTAGCACAATACCCTCAAAGATTTTTTTTTTCTTTTTTTTCCTTGCTTGACAAAGAAATAAAGCCCCGTGAGAATTCAAATTCATTTCATTTTTGTAGTTCTTGGCCTGTTGTTAAAATAATCAGTATGACTGCAAGGTCAGCTTGACCACCTCTAGAGTTCCTGTTGCAGGCTGAGACATTTTCCTAGACCTCATCTCTCTCTAGAGAGATGCTCCAAGTGTTTCCTCCCTCAGGGAGCAACTAAATCTCCAGTGGATGAAAATCCACTGATGGGGGATTCTATTTTGGGTGAATAGTGTCACTCTCCCATCCCTCCCGAGAGAGTTCTCTGAAATAACTTGTAACTGAGAGCTGTGTAAACACAAACCAGATCAGGTGTTCAGAGAAAGATAACTGAAGCATTAAGGACAGTGATAGTTTTGGGAAGAGGAAAACTGTCCTGGCTTTTAATCAGTTGATCCCCTTGTTTTTCCATAAACTGAATTCACTGTTGTGGGCCAAGAAATGGATCTTTTTTAGCCAAAGTGTTCAAGACCCTCCAGGTGAGGGGCCACCATTGTGCATTGAAGTCTCCTTTTATTCTTCAGATGCAGCTGTTCTTGCTGCATTGCTTGAGAGGGCAGGTTCAAGGGCACCTCAATTTTGCAGAGCTTTTCAGGAGAGCAAAACTACCAACTGTGAACAGGACTTCTCCACTCAGTTGCGGTTTGAAAAGTAAACAAAATATTAGGACTTAATAGGAAAGGAGTAAGGAGGGAAACAACCTTACTATGATGCAATGTGAATTCAGTCTGCATCTTAAGTGAACAGAGAGGGAACAGAAAGACCTGAAGATTCGATACAAGATCCTTCATCAAAAAGCATATGGCAGAACTAAAAAAGTTACAAGGATGGGCAACATCTAAGACTGTTGGCATGTGGATAAGCAGTTGTATGAGGATAAATCAAACAGCTTTTGTTTAGTCTGTAGAAAAACTAAGGATATGGTGGTTTAATGATACACTAAAAGCAAAAGGAGACTTTTCGTGTCGAGTGTTGGTGCAAAGTCAATTGGCAGCTTCACATAAGCCATTTGCTCAGCCCTGAGAGCAGGAGGAATCTCCAGGGATGGCTCAGGGAGGGCTAGCGAGCAGTGAGGGAGGCTCCAGACAGCTGGAGAGAGGGCTGGGTGGTAAGTAGGGAATAGCTGAGCTGGCTCTAAATGTCCTGGTAGTGAGCTGACAGTCACTGTGTGCGGTCTTGGCTTGGGCTTGCCAGCATTAACTGTGAGTGTGGCTGTGAGGTAGGAGGCAGGGAGGGCAGCAGGGAGACTGGGGTGCTCTCTTGGGTACTTGTTTTGGAGATGATGGCGTTCCACCATACATGTTGTTTCCCCAAAATAGTCCCCACCCTGAGGTAGGCCCTTGGCTGGGGTCAGTGCCCCTTGCAGGGGAACAGATCATTGTGACGCTGGCTCAGCACGAAGCATCTGGGAGGGTGCTCCTTCATGAGCCCCCTCTAGCCCACCCTGGGCCCTGCCAGAGGGACAGTTTCATCTACCTGTGCCAGCTGTCTGCAGGAGCTTCCTGGCATCCCTGCTTGAAGAGGTGTGCTCCTCTGAGTAATTTCTTCATCAGTACAGCTACCAGTGTCCCACAGCAGTACTGGGACTGCTGGTGCCTTTTGAAATGAGTGGAAATTCTTTCTCTGAGGAGCAGTTTTGTTCTCGATCTGCTTTCTATGTGTAAATATGTTTTTTATTATTATTTTTTAAAAAGAGAAATTTGAAAAATAATGATAGAAGATACTGAATTTCTGGGATGAACTTCAAATGGGCTTAAACTTGACCACTTTGTTTTTATAGACCACTGATAGTAGCATCTTTTTCTCCTCTCATGGCCCTGCTGGCACAGCTGAAACACCAACAGGAAGAAACGGTTCTTTGTTTGCTCGTTGTCCTAAGTGGCAGGGGGCTAAGTTTTATGTAAGTCTGGGCTGGATGCTTCAGAGCTAACAAAGCTTTCTTGTGTGTATGCAGTGTTGTGCACGAGGACTGGCAGGGCCAGCGGGAGAGTGGAGCCCCAGAGCCCTCACAAATGAAGAGGCACAAGGGGGGGTTAATTTCTGAAGGAAAGGGGAGGGATGGAGAAATGGAAATGGTTAGAGGTTTGTCACGGTTTGCACAGACATGGAAAACAGTATTTCTGACCTCTTGAGGAGGCTGTCCCTGGTGGTCAGTAGGAAACTGGGTCCTCAAGCAATGTCTAGATGACAGGCAAAAAGCTCTGCAGAGCTTTAAGATGCTCTATGCTGTTTATTCCTCTTCTGCTGTGTGGAAAGATGGCCTGTTCAGGTCCTTCTCTGTCATCATGGGCTCTACAGCTGAGCCACCACCAGCATTGACCTCCTGGGGACCAGTCTGGGGAGGTGGTGTGTCATTTGAGGCTGTCCATCCTGAAAACCCCCAAGCAAGGAAGGGTGTCTGCATTGTAGGAGACTGCCTGTCCCTCGGTCTTCTCTGCAGTGCCTGTTCTTCAGTTTCCAGATGGTCTTGAGTCAGTTTGTGGTGATGCAGAGTGTCAGTTGGAGTTGGTTTTCTGAAATTAAAAGGCCTTTTTTTTTGTCTTTTCCCTCCCCCCTTCCCAAAATGAATTAAAATGCAAATTAATACACTCCTGGGCCACACTAGTCATGGCAGTGAACCTGACTGAAAAAGGGCTTTTACGTGTATTTTGTGCTGTGTTTTACAGATATGTTTTGCCTATGTTGTTGTTTTTGTTGTTTTTATCCTTTCAAGAAACAGTCATTTAGCATTTACTGTGCTGGTGTCTCTTCCATCTCCAGATAAGCTAGATAGCGTGGAGATGCTGACCTCCACCAAAGGGATGCATCTGGACTTTGCACTGCTCCCAAATGCAGTGTTTCTTAAGGCAGGAAAAATAACCTGCCTTACATTGTTAAAAATAAAAATACCCTAATAAATCCAGAGTGGATGAAGTTGTGTTGGCTGCATGTGTGCTGCTTCTTTAAAAGACTCTTTAATTTCACAATACACTCTCTGAAATGACAGCATAAATGAAAAAGTGCCTTTCTTTAGTTGTTGTGATGATGGAGGGAAATCATCGCACACCTCATATTCAAATACTAAATCCAGTTCTGGTCCACAGCTCTTGAATGCTGGAGTCATGTCCTGTACATAAACTGGTTGATTGTAATGTTTTGTGGCATGATGGAAGGAGCCATGTGATTACAGTCTGGGCCTTGGGTATGTTAGTGTAAGATGTAGGACTCTTGGGAAGCTTGGTGGGTATAAAAGGGAAGAACTAGTAAGCTACATTTGAAAAACATCTACTAATACTGGAAGTGTTCTTTCCAATCTCCTAGAGACGTGAACACCGCTGTCATGGAGCTGCTGATAATGGCGTATGCACTGAAGACCTCCTGCGCCAGGAACATCATTGGGGTCATCCCTTACTTCCCCTACAGCAAACAGAGCAAAATGAGGAAGAGGGGCTCTATAGTCTGCAAGTTGCTCGCTTCCATGCTCGCCAAAGCAGGTGAGTGTCGGAGGGAGCAGCAGCACAGCAGGCTCAGATGCTGCTGGCTGTCCCAGAGTACATCTGTCCTTCTGTTCTTTGATCGTTTGGCGTGGGGATGTGCTGCCGAGCCCGTGAGCTGCTTTGGTGCAATTCATTTTCTTCAGTTTAATTTCATTTCTTTGTAACTTGCACCTGGGGATGTGGCCTAGAAGTGTCACACTGCAATAGCCTGTCAGTCTAGTGCTGTGACCATCATATGCCTGTTTCCCAGTGTGTCTTTGGAACATTTTACTCTTTTGTCACGTGGCATAATAGTCTGAATAATAGCTAAAATAGTCTAGAAAAATTGAGGAACTCCAGCCATGGGGGAGTTGATTCAATGAATTATTTTATTGTTATTAATTTTAAATTATTTTTCCTTAGGTTTAACACACATCATCACTATGGACCTTCATCAAAAGGAGATCCAAGGCTTCTTCAGCTTCCCAGTAGACAACCTGAGAGCATCCCCTTTTTTGCTTCAGTATATACAGGAAGAAGTGAGGTTACTCTAGTTCTGTATATATCAGCTTGTCTTAACTTGTCTTGCTGTGATAGCAGCATTGGGCCTTCCCTTTTGCAGAGGTTCTGTTGTCAGGCTGGGTCATCATTTTGTTAATGAGTTCTTTTAGTGGGTACCTACTCCATGTTTCCTAGAAAAGTGGGAAAATGTTATCTTGTGTGATTGTACCTTGACCATCAGCAGAAGATGAGCTTCCTTTCTGTACAGTTAGTGCCACTGGTGAGATGCTATTTATGCTTCTGCCTCTAATCACCTCTTAAGTTCTGTTCAAGTGTCTCCCCTCACCCTTTGTTCTGCGGTGGATGTCTGACTGCTCTGAATTATTGATAGACTTTGTCTTGGGCTGAGTGTAGGAATGCTGAGCACAGCAGGGCTGGGGACAGGGCACAGGGGTTTTCTTCTCCTTTTGCCAAAGATGATGATTTATGTCCAGATAGTGAGAGCAAGGCTTCCTCATGTGGGGAGAGTGGGCCCTGGGTTCAGGCTTTGCCTTGCAGACAGAAGTAGCTGCAGCAAGTCCATGTGGGGTAGCTTAAACACAGTGATCATTCCCACCTTCTCCTGTTTTGAATGCAAGGTCAGTGCCTGCTCTGCACAGGCAGTGGGGCTCCATATGCTGGTGAGAGCCAGGGTTTGATACCTCTGGCCCCCAGGGCCCATCACCACACTGTCCCTGTCCTCCCCTGTGCAGACCAGGCTATAACTTGGCACCAGGAGGGAAGGAGTAGCACAGCTGCATTCGTGTGAGAGCAGAACCTGTGTGGTGTTGCCTGTACTAAACTTATTTGTGCTGTGTCTGGGGCAGAATACACACATGCTGGTGTTGAAAACAAGAGCAATTGCCTCTCTAGTTTCTTGCCACAGAATGAAGATTTGGGTCAGGGGCAGGAGAGTGGGTGTGGTTATTCATCTGAGTGTCAGATCAGCTACTCACTAACAAGGTCTTAAATAACTTTTTATCACATCCAGATTCCAGATTACAGAAATGCAGTTATTGTAGCCAAGTCTCCTGATGCAGCTAAAAGGTAAATGGATGTTTTACTAGATGGTTAAAAGTAACTTGGATAAGATCTGAGCTGATGGGAAAGACACCAGGAAAACCAGAGGGATTGCAAATGGATCAGCAATCTGGTCCATAAGCCCTTTGTGATTGGAAGCGGGATGGACATCTGTAGTGGCGAAGGTGGGCAGCTGAATTTTGGACTTTCTGAAGTCCCAGTCAAGTGGGAGTCACACCTGGAGGTCTCTGCTACTGGAGAGCTGTGTGCTTCGTCTGGGGCCACGATCAGACTTGCTGCATAAGTTTCATCAGAAAGCATTTAACATCTGGAGGAGTGTCAGGAGACCGCTGTGGTGGAGCCAAGTGATAGAGTGACCTTTGGGATATTGAGCAGGAATGAAAAGTTGCTTCCAGTGAAAGTTCTGGGGAACAGACACAGAAGTGCAGCCTTTGCTTGCCCTGTTGGGTCTGGGAGGGGTGTTATGGGTCTGGGCTGTGGAGCTGTTTCAGCCCAGCATCCTCCTGACATACTGTGCTTGTCCTGCAGGGCTCAGTCTTATGCTGAGAGACTGCGGCTGGGACTAGCAGTGATCCACGGAGAGGCTCAGTGTACAGAGCAGGACATGGATGATGGACGTCACTCCCCTCCGATGGTCAAAAATGCAACTGTGCATCCTGGTCTGGAGCTGCCGTGTAAGATTAAGCTTCTCTGCTTACCGTGGGGGAAAAAGAAAGGAGAAAAATTAAGTGGGAAATAGCTGCTGGTTTAGCTGCGTAGGTATAACCAACCCTAATGGCAGTTGGGCCTTTCCATGAGAAATATTTGACCTTAATGAGCTGTAAAAGGTACAAAGGATGTTTTTTCTTTACCTCTTTCCAGCCATGCAGAGTATCAGTGTTGTTCTCCTTGGCTGTGCACACTCCACAGCATAAAGACTGAGAAACCTCTGATAAAGGTGGTGCTTTTGTGGCACTTGGCAGCAAAACTTGTGGAGCTGATGAAACAGAAAAGAAATGTAGAAGTGTAACTACTACGGGAGCAGCTGCTGAGCCAAGCTGCTGCCCTGCCAGGGTGGGGAGGGCTGCCTTTGTCTTCCTCCTCCTGCTGCAGCCATTGTTACTAATGAACATTTTCTTCATCTTGGCAGCCAGGTGATCATGTCCCAGTGTTAGCTTTGAGAAGGTTTTGAGGTTCATGAGACCAGAGTGAATAGGTTCTCAGAGAGCACTGCTGAGCTGCTTCCTGCACTCCGGTTGTTGATTGGTAGGCTGTTGATTTGGGAGTACAAGGAAAAAAAAAAAAAGGAGCAAAGGAGGAAGCCTGTGTTCTGGGAAATGCCATCCTCTTAGGGTTGCTTATATTCCTGTGAGAGCAGCAGTCACATAACAACAGTACAATCAAAATCCAGCCCCCTTTTGGGCATATTTTAGCTTTCTGGGTAGGTGGTGTTAGGACAGACATTGAGTGTAGTAAACATGGCTGTGAAGCGACCATGGGAAAGGAGCTACCCATGATGCAGCTGAGCTTATTATACCAGTGGCAGCGAGGGCCACTGATCAGTGTCTCCTCTCATCTTCTGAAGTTCAAGGAGAACATCCAGCCACTTTGTGAGCACATTATGGAGGGGAGGCAAGTAAGATTGCAGGCATCTTACATTACCCTGGTTATTGCTCACTATAATACCGTCAGCTAAACAATGGTTATGTTGCTGGTGAAACTCCCCTTGGGCCTTTGGGGGGGACAAGTGGGGTTTGGCAATCAAGTTTGGGACTTCATCTTGATTGTCCTCCTTCTGATAAGGGGATTTCGTTTTTCATGCCCTTCCAGCCAAACAGGAATTTTGGGGGTTACCCTTGTCCCTTTACTTCCCTTCCTACTCTGAAGAGGCTGCTCTCCTCCAAAATATCACCAGCTGACATTTGTTTGCTACTGAGGCATCGATGTGTTTTTATTTCCAACTCTGTCACTTTAAGGAACCTCAGCTGTGGGAGCTTGTGCTGCTGGAGAGCTCTGTGTACATTAGCTCTCAGAGAACCGTGCCCTTGCCCAGTTTACTTACAATTCCAGTGGAAAATTGTTTTCAGTCCTCGGCTATCCAAACACAAATGAATTTGCTGTGTATCACCGCTTTCTTATTTTATCTCTTGCAGAAACTTCACACTTGACTGATGACCTTACATTCCTGCATGCCTGAGGCACAAATATAAGACAGTCAAAGCTGTGGCTTAGTAGCGGTCTGTCAGCAAGGTGTGGGGTGGAATGTGGGTTCAACTTAGCCAAAACTCTGAGGAGAAAGTTGCTTTTCTCCCCAATTTTTTAACATAATAGATAACCTGGTTTTGAGCTGGGCTCTGTTATAGGAGGACCAGACCACTGAGATAGTCTAAAAAAAGTTCTGGGAAATGTCTTCATTACCCAAATGAGGTTGTCTAAAGCAGTCTGTAAGCTGCTAGTGCAGCCTGATTGCGTCACGGGCCTCTGCCACAGAGGTAAGATCTTGCCAGCCAGAGATGGACATGCAGCCAGGGTGAGGGACAGCAAATGCTGCGAGTGTCTATTCTTACCCTCTCTGCTGCATCTCTTTCCCTGTCTGATTCAGTCACTGGAAAAGTGTCTTCCCACCTCAGGTGGCACATCAAACAAATGCCATGATCGGTTCTTCCTGCCGTGTGTACATCACCATCAGAGCGATGGCAAAATGAATGTCCCTGTGATGCTGTTTGTGAAAGGTGCTACTTGCCCAGAGCTCTGATTCCTTACCCCAAAACTGTCCAGAAAACCAGAACTGATCTCCAGGTCTGCCTGGTTCAGCTCACCCAAACCTGGGTCTGGAGGAGTGAGGTCTGGAGTGAGGGTGCTCCTGGAGGGTGGGTGGCTGAGACCTATTGTCAGGCATCCTGCTTGGGGCTACAAGTAGATCAGTGCAGAGCATCTTGTCCTCCCCCTTTAGACTCTGCAGCTGAGGGTCCCCAGCCAGGACTGAGGCAAAACCTGTATCTGGGAGCGGCCCCAGAGCCCTGCAGTGCTGGCTTATGTTTTATACCATTCTTTGTGAGCTTCCTAGTGAATTGGCTGGACTTCTGCAGCCTGGCACGCACCTTTCCTCCCTGTTCTAGTAGAGATCGTGTGCCTTTAATTAACGAGTGTCGTGCAGCATAATGGCTTATTTATTGTCCCGAGAGTGCAGCCTGATGTGATGCTCTGATTTGGTGTCCTGTGGAGCTGTAACGGGAAAACGGCGAAGGTGCTTCTAACAGCACTTCTTCAAGTGCTGCAATAAAGCTGCAGCAACAGCTTGCGTCCCTCCAAACCCAGAAATGGGAGCCTTTGAGTGGGGATGTCACTCTAAGGTTATGCTCTCTTTGTGTCTCAGAGCTCACAGCTGGCTCGGGGTTGTGCTTTAACAAATGCAGGTGGACTCTTTGCCTGTGTCCCAGAGAAAAGGAGTGGAGCACCATCTGTTAAATCATTCCAGAGGCTTTGAAATCCAGTACTTTATAGAGAGAGCTGATGGTCTGTGCCAAACCCAGAGCACAGCAAACTGCCATGGAGGAGGAGAGTTTGGGTGAAAAACTGGAGTGACTGTGAGTCTCTTCCCAGTTCCCTATGCCTGTCCCTCTTATGTGTTTAGGTGGGCACAGGGATGTTGTTGTCTTTCCAGCTTTATCTCTTCACAAAACAGCTCGTTCTTAAGCAGCCTTTTGCCTGCAGACTATTGTAAACACAGTGTTGTTTTTCTTGGTGACTATCGCTTCAGTGCACACCATCAGCTGCAAGCAGGATTTGTTTTAGTGTTTCTTAACCCATTTTTGACAGCTGAATTAACACAACAGGTTTCTGCACCTAGGGATGTTCTTTCTTCGTTCCGGTTGATCATCTCACCTTTAGCACCCGGTGTTTTGCTGTATATTACTGACATCAGAATGAAAGTGCAGGTCTGGGTGATGGATTTATTTCCCTACCACCCCTTGGTGTCCTATGATATTTTTGTTTTATAAAAATGGTGGTTGGTTTGTTTTTTTTTCCCCTCTCTTATCTTCCCCCCACCCCTTCCCTGAAGCTACAAATACTACAAGCATCTTTTCTGATTCTTCAGGAAAAAAAAAACAGCAACTCTTTCAACCTCAACTTGTACGTAATCCAAGGGGTTGTGCCAGGCAAAAGTACAGCTATGGCTTACTTCTGTTGCCCTCTTTTGTCTATGTACAAATAGAGGTTTTGTGTCTGGGAGGAAAATGTTCTTTATGATTTGAATTATTTTTCAAGCCACCTCTTGTAGCAACTCTGACTTGAACATCTTGATCTGTCCAGAGATTTTGAAGGAGAAGAAACTGGCCAGAGTAATGCTTGCATAAGCTCTCATCACATTGGAGCAGTTCTCTTGAGATTTGATCTCGTAGATCTTTGGCTTGCAATTTTTTTTCTTTTCTTTGCAGAGGAAATTGAACAAGAAAAAGTGAGAACATCTCTTTAGGATCCGGGTAGGTCGACATGTTGCCTACCATACATGAACAAGAAAGTAAAATTGAAATACAGCATTTAAAAAGAGAGAAGTGGAGCACTGCTAATGCTACTAGCTGCTATGTTAGCCTTTGTGTTAGTGAGGAATGTGTCTGCTTCCTTTATGGAATAGAAGGATACTATTTTGCTGAAGCTATGTGTACTTGTTGTACTTGTGAGTAAAACAGTGCTGAAATTCATCTCCCTTAGGCCTATTCACCATTTGCTTAGAAAAGTGGTGTGTGTGTGTTTGTTTGGGTGTGGGTTTTTTTGTGTGTGTTTTGGTTTGGGTGGGTTGGTTGGTTGGTTTGGTTTTTTTGTTTGGTTGTTTTTTTTGTGTTTGTGTTTTTTTGTGGTGGTTTTGGTTTGCTCCCCCCCCGCCTAGCTGATGTAACCAGGAGCCATAGTCAGCGGACGTTGTACATGGATGGGATTGGAGCCAGATGTAATCCTTCTGGCATTTCACAGCTGCTTCTGGGAGTTTTGTTACTGTCCAAACTAGATAATAAACTAATAACTAATCTAAAAAGGCAGGTAGTGTCTGTAATTGAAATTCCAGTCTGCTTATCTCTTCTGACACTTGAATGTTATTTATTGTAAATAACCTTCTCAGAAGAATATATTCCCTTCAGGATTTAGGCATGCCTTTGCATTTGATGGGAGATGTGGAAATAACAATGCAAAGTAGGCTGGGGAATCTGTGCTCCAAAAAGAATTAACTCTTAAGTCTAAGGTAGCTGTGACTTGAACTGCAGAACCTAGCAATGAGTACTATCACTTGGGTCAACCCAGAACTGTTGGACACCTTTTATACGGTTTTGGTAGGCTTACGGAAAACCGGGCTGCAGAGCAGGTCATGTGCCTGAAGCAGATCGTGTGCTCTGCACATGACCCATCAGAGCTGTGGTCCTTACAATTGCTTCCATTGCATCCCTCGGTCTGACTCACTCAGCCAGCTGTGCTTGCACTCTGAGCATTCCCAGGCACTGAGGAGCTGTGGTAATGGTACTGGGCCAGCCTGCTGGGCAGGATGGGGAGTTTTGGGTAGGACTTTTTTGACCCAGGAGGGCAGATGTCAGTATTAAGGCAGGCATTTAGATGGGCAGAAATCAATATTCAGATGGCCAATGGCTTGTGTTCTTATGCTGCTCAGGTATTAGATTGAAGGAGGTTATCTTAAAGGAGAAAAATCTCACTATCTAGGGTGTCCAAAGCTCCTTGGCTCTTGAGATGCCTCTGTGGCCAGAATCCTGACAAGTCCTGAGCTTACAAAGAGGAGGAGTGCAAAGTGCCTCTGTGGACACTTTGCTGCACTCCCCTTAGCATGAAATCTGGAGGGGTGCAGGTTGGCCAGGTAAGTGTTACAGAATGATGGCTGTTCCTTTTTGCTTCAGTTCAGCCTAGCTCACCACCTAAGGACATGTGCATGCCCCACCACTGTGTCCTTTACCTGCTGGGAGTTTTTGTACTGCGTTCACTGCATAAACCAGCATCCTCTGTCAAGTGGGAGGTTTGGCTGCTGGACAGCCTGTCCCTGGCCTGTATCAGAGGCTAATTGCTGCTTGGTGTGGGTCTGAAGACTGTGTTATATCTGGACACTCTCAGTGCATCCTAGTTCATATCTCTGCTGGGGTGTTTTATACTGCTGCTGGAAGTTTTTTGGGATAAAGCCTGTTACACAGTTTTTACAGGAATAACATCAGTGCAGAAATCAAGCTTGGAGAGAATGGAACCTTATTTCCCAGGACATCTCTTTACCATGCATCAGCACAGCTCATTGATGTAGCCTTTTGCTTCCAGTTGCTGTTTGGAACTGAGTTTGAACTGGAATTTGTCCTGCTCTTTCCATTAAGCTACTTTAAAAAAAAAAATCATCAAATTTGCTGCTGCGAATTTCCTTAAGCGTTCTTTGCTGGAGCAGGTGTTACTAAGGTACTTATGCCTTCTGAGAGAACATTGTGTGTTTGGTGATATGAGAGAAATCAATCAAGCTGCTGCACAAGTCTCAGATCCTTCAGATGAGTTAGTGAGTCCAACAGGTGAAAAATTGCACCTTGTAAAGTGTACACCCTTTGAGAGGTGTTTCTCAGAGAGGACCCCTTTGTTGTTCGCAACCATAACATACCCTTTTTTTCCAAGTCCTGTCCTGGAGCACAAAGTCACCAACATTTTCTATCAAGTAGGTGCTGCTTTGTAGCGTCTCCTTGCACAGGGGTCTGTTAGATATTTGGATTTGCTTCCTGTCTTAGAGGTCCCCAGAGAAACGAGAGTTTTATCTTTGTGCAGCAGTGTTGATCATTTAAGGAGGAAAATGATGGTTAAACCGATGGTTACCCCCTTTGGTGGGTGTCAGGATAATGTAAAGCACCCATATGTATCTGTGCACCGATGTAAGCTGCAGTTAATGGCTGGGCCTATTGTGTGGTAGAGCTGGTGTGGTTTGACTCAGGGCTAACTGACCTGGGCTTTTGTTTCTTCTTCTTTAGTGATGATGGCCAAGGAGAAACCCCCAATAACTGTGGTTGGAGATGTTGGAGGAAGAATTGCCATCATAGTGGTATGAGTGTAATGGGGGTGGGGGGTGGCTTCCTCCCCGTATCTTTTGTTGAACTGCTTTATCCCTGAGGGTAGGAGGGACTGCCCATGTAGGGATGGGAAGGGAATTGTTACTGTGGTTTGCTCTAGTTTTGCTGGTGGCTATGGTTATTTGAGCTTTCTATGGAAAACCCTTTGTACTTCAGTGCTCCAGGCCCTGAAATCTCCTTGTTCCCTTGAATCTACAAATGTCAGATGTCTGCAAATACTCAACAAATCCAAGACATTCAGGGAAATCTCCTGAAGTGTTTTAAAAAAAAAAGTAAATCCAAACCAACCACAACAGCTTGCTGAGCTTCTTAGACTTGCTGTGCGTTGCTGCAGTGTAAGCCATCAACGTGCAGCTGCTATCACCATGAAAAACCCCACCTTACTGAAGATCAGCTCTGTGGGGGGGGGGTGCATGTGTAAGGACTCCTTTTTTTCCAAGACACAATTTTTGTTCTTCATACTAGCAGAAGGGCCCATAGATTAGGGGAATCGTGTTCAGTGTGAATGTTGCTGGCCTTGCATCTCAACAACAGCTGAAGCAATGCAGGATTATTTTTTTTTGTCTGTGTGTATGGCCAAGCTGCAGTACCTTGCAGATCCACTCCTGCTCTGCAGGCACAGTAAACTTCTGGTTTTGATGTTATTTTGGTTTCTTTTCAGGATGACATCATCGACGATGTGGAAAGCTTTGTAGCTGCTGCAGAGATCCTGAAAGAGCGTGGAGCCTACAAGATTTTTGTGATGGCTACTCATGGGCTTCTGTCAGCAGACGCCCCCCGTCTCATAGAGGAATCCTCCATCGATGAGGTGTGTCTACAGAACAAGGCCTGGCTCTGGTGACTGGGTTGATTTTAAGACACCGAAACCCACAGACTGATGTCCTTCCCCTGCCACGCAGCTCACCTCTGCAATGACTGGTTTCGTCAGATGCTTTCAGTTATTTGGCTCTTCCTTGAGAAAAAACAAAACCACTATGTGTGATTAATACTTGTTCCGATCAGCTCTGCTGCGCTGTTTCCTCCTGATGCACAGATCTTAGTCAGCCCTGCCTGGGTGCTTCCTGCAGCTGGGTGCGTGGGACTGGTTTCTCACAGCACAGACCTTCTACGTGTCCGTCTCCCCCAGCTGGTGATGGGCTCTTGCGTACATTCAGAGGATGAGATTTCAGACCTTGCCCTTGGGAACAAGCACGTCAGGTCCTGCCATCTAAATGGACCCACCAGCCCATGTGGAGGTGGCTGTTGTAGAGTGCTGGTTCTGGTGGTCCTCTCGACAGATTGACTGTCACAGGGGGGAGATAGTTTATTTGTCATCTCTTTTCTAACATGTAAGGATTTCTTGCCCTGAACTGTGAAACAGCCACTACCCACCACTTGTGGAGTTCATCTGGGGTAGCTGTTCAGGGAGAGTGAGCATATCAATGGCACAACTAATGGTTTTTTCTTTCTGGCACTCCACAGGTGGTAGTAACCAACACGGTTCCTCACGAGGTACAGAAGCTGCAGTGCCCCAAGATAAAGACTGTGGATATCAGTTTGATTCTCTCTGAAGCCATCCGACGAATCCACAATGGCGAGTCCATGGCCTATCTCTTCCGCAACATCACTGTTGATGACTAGACCTGGTGCTGTCCCTATTCCTGGCTTCTCCAAGAGAAGGGAATATGCATGAAAAGGCAATACCATAAATTATAGGCATAACACATCTGTTTAATCTTGTAGGGGCATGAAGATTTTTCAAGGTCTTGAGCCATGAGAGCTAATAGAAAAAAATCAACCTGACCAGCACTTTACAGGTGAATAGAAGAGGCCACTGGCAATGGGGAGGATACATCTTAGTTAAGAGAGATGGAGAAATGAGGTGGTGATAAATTAAGTTCTTTTGTTTGTTTGAGGTGGGTTTTTTTGTTTGTGTTTTTTTGGGGGTGGGGGTTTTGTTTTTGTTTTTTTATTGGTTTGGTGGTTTTTTTTGTTAATTTGTTTGGGGTTTGTGTTTTGTTGGGGTGGGGTTTGTTTTTGTTTGTTTTGTTTGTTTTTTTTTTGATTAGGGTTTGGTTTGGTTTTGGTGTGTTGCCTCTTGCTCTGTAGCAGGGAAAAGAAAAGCACAGACTAAGTAGCTGTCAGCTTCTAGGGGACCAGAGCCTGCTTGCTGCTGCACGTGGTCAGTAAGAGGAGACAGCCTCTGGGTTTCTGTTTCTGTGACTCCCTTGAGAGTGTGGAAGGGAGTGCAGAGCTGGACTGTGTGCTGCTGGCAGGGCTGGTCAGAACAGCAGCTCATGGCCATGGCCTCTCCTCTCTTCCGCAGCATAGCAAGGACTTTCATCAAAACTAAGCTAGCAGAACACCCAGAGAGAGCAGCTTAGGGTAACCTATTCACAGGACTCCTCACCCTTGTGCCAGGGCACGGTGAATGAGCTCACATGCATCTCCCAGAAGGGCAAGGGGTGCTAGTTAATGGCCTTTTCATTTTTGCGAGCCTTGGATCATGATTGTTCTTCGGGGGTGAGTCACGTGAGGGTCTAGGTCCTCCCTGGAGCACGTGTCTGCACTGCAAAACCAGGCACAGTTTCTGGAGGTGCCTGGGGCTGATGAGTTGTGTCAGAGTCTTGTGGGGGAATGGGGAGTTGGAACAATATCTGCCTCTTAATGCAGCTGCTCTGCAAAACACTAACACTGAACCTGCAATAAAAGCATAGGATTTTTCATTGTGGGTGCTTCCTGGGAACCCTGTGCTCTCTGAACAGCAGGTGTGTTTGTACCATGGGGCTGTGGCTGTAACTGGGGTCCCATCACAGCTTGAAGCTGTGTTCTGTGGGGACAAGGGACCTGCTGCTCTTTTCTCAGGTGCCACCCTTGGCTGGAGGGGACACTTAAAGTCACACAAAGTGCTTGTGAAAGCCTTTGCCCCCAGGATGAGGTAAAAATATCCCCCCCAAAAACCTGCACTCATAGACTCATAGAAGGGTTTGAGGTGGAAGGGACCTTAAAGATCACTTAGTTCTAACCCCTCTACCACTGTCAGTTGCCCCATTGCCATGAACTCCTGCCCCTGTGAGGCTAGCAACCACTCTCCAGCAAAACCTACCCCAGTTTCTCTCCTGCTGAGGTGAGGAAATCCCCTCCTCCTGGATGCTGGTGCTTCAGAAGATCACTGCTGGTGAGGGGCTGTGGCAGACAGTTTGGCTTATCCTTCAATTTCTGCCTCTCTCCTGCTCTGCCACTCCCCCCTCTCTAATGGGCACAGTGCCAACGGGCAGATAAGGGCACTGGAAGCGGGACCAGCCTCGAACACCATTTTCCCTTGCAGAGTAGTGGCCTGTCTCATATCTGAGGAGGGTACGAGCCGGGCAATTTCCAACCTGGAGCAGCCGAGTTGGCTCCAGTATGACCACCTCTCTGGGCTGCCTGGGCCAGGTTCCCACCACCCCCGGTGTAAAAGAGGTGGTTTCTGATACCTAATCCAGATCTCCCTGCTTTTAGTTTAACACCATCCCTGCTGTCTCTGCGTTCGCTTCTGAGGGGTCCTCGCCAGGACCCTGTAGAGGTGGCTTGGCCCGGCGGCAGGGAGCTGCTGCCCCGCGTTAGGCGTCACCAGCCGCTTTTTTAGGTCTCGGTGGCGGGCGTGGCCGCGGGATCCGCAGGGGGCGGGGAGTCGCCTAGCAACGGGAGACGCTACAGTGCGCTGCGCTGTGAGCACCAGCACGTGACAGCGGGCTCGACCAATGGGCGGCGAGGAGCCGCGGGTGATGGCCAATGAGGAAAGGGAAGAGGAGGGCTCAGGGCTCCCCGAGAGGGCGCTGGGCGGGTGTGAAGCCGGAGGGAGCCGGGCT